>VUQR01035852.1:18293-58542 GCA_015108515.1 Hemichromis elongatus
GGGGGGGGGTACATTTACATTTTTGTGAAGACAAAAATACACACACGCGTCTCTCCTTTCAGAACTCCACTCTCCTCTGTGACAGCTCACACTACAACACACACTCCACTCTTTGCTCACTGGATACTCAGGTTAACGGGGACAGCTCCGGGGAAAATCTGTACACACAAAAAGCTCAGTTAGCAACTGATAGAAACAAACGCTAGGATTCAGATCACCAGAGACAAACTTGACTGACACAGCTTATTTAACGATGCAGCGACAAGTAGCACAGAACTCCCATATTAAAAAGGGCTCAGGATTTGCAGAAGATCAACCTGCAAAACACTGAGACCACGACAGAGGCGCACTAGAATAAGAGGGTAACAAGTTAGGTTTGCCTAGGAAACAAAGACATAATCATATTGTAGATAAATGTAAGTACTGAGTAAGTAATTTTCTGCAATTTCCTGGTAATTTTGCAGAAAAACAACATTTAACTATCACAGATATTAAATCTGCTGTACTTTTGCTGTACTGCGCTGTGTATTGAATGATTGACAAAGACTCGTTTACCTTTTAGTGCTGCTGTTTTATTATCTGGATACGAACAGAATGTGCAGCTGTCAGGCAGGTCGGCTCATCACAGATGGCTCACACACAACACACTCAGGCTCGTCTCTTGAATCAGGCAATATTTGAATGCTGCCACTTTTAGCCACTGTTTCTGAGAGAGGGCGCCATTGAGCCAAAAACGTCACAAATACATTGTGGAATCACAGTGTAATTCCGTGCAACAGTAACAGTGTTTGTCTTACCAACTTGCAAGAGAAAAAAAAGTGCAGGTCAGCCAATTTTGTTTTTCTTTTACAATCACGGTTCAAAAATACATTTTAAAAGGAGTTCACATGAAAGCAATGTCGCCCTTCCTGAAAAAACAGCAAGGTTAAGCCACACCTTGTAAGATGTGGAAATACCTTTTGTTTTTCTGCAAATCACCAAAAATTATGCAATGCTTAAGATTGCAACAAACTACTTACATTTATTAAAGGCATTATTTACTACTACTTATAATTAATTTAAAATAAAATGAAGTATTATGAAGTGTTACTGTGAATATGTAATAATACAATGAATATTCAATTTGTTTAATACAGCATGCCAAACATGCAGCTCGGGGGCCACAATCGCCCTACCAAAGACCCAAATCAGGCCCACTGGACGGCTTTGGAAAATGTAACCAAGGGCACAGATTTTAGACTTTTAACTGTATTTTTGTAAGTTTTGTACCTTTTTCTACTGATTAAAACCCCTGGGGTCAATCATATTATGCCAGAGTATTAAAGTCATTTGAAGTCAATAGATCAACATTTAAATGATATGGGTTTTTTTATGGTTGGACTGCACAGTTTCTACATTAAAATAAGAAAATAAAATAAAATAAAAAGTGAAAAATATTACTCTTACAATTCAGTCCCAAATAGCTGTTCTGACAGATTTCTTCTATTTACTATAGAAGCTTTTCTTTATTATTTACAGTAGAAAAACTGAAACACGTTGGTGAAATAGAGCTTATTTTTTCTTATATGAAGATATAAGTGAGGGTTTCAATGCATGGTTAAACTCCTTGACACTGACAGAAAAGGAAGTTTTATTGTCTTGGCCCACTTAAGGTCAAAGTGGGCTGTATGTGGCCAACAATGTAAAATGAGTTTGACATCCCTGGTTTAATATAAGAATAAAGATCGATATGTAGCGTTAAACTTCATTTAACACTTGTGCTTCACACAGCCAGGATAGCCGTTCGCTGCTTACTGTGCACAGAAATGAGCTCTAGTATTGTAATTTTTCACTTAAATTACCCAGAACATTCCAACTTTAAGCTTAAATGAAACGACACATTTTAAACAAATTCTCCTTTACTTGAGTTCATTTGTAAATTTTTATTACATTTTTTTTATTCATAACAGCAAGAATCAAATATAGCAATGCAGGCCCCGTGAATAAAATGGGTCACGTACTTTTCTCCTAACTCCACACATCCATCAGTGTTGGCACAGCACACCACAAGCTATATTAACTACCTCCATGACTGGAATTATTGCATGATGCTATAGTTAATAAAAACCAAGGCAAACACAATCCTGCGATCTCCAAAACATACCACACCCCACCTCTTTATCACTTTTGATTTCTTCTCATATTTTATTCAGATGATTGGATTTTATGGCTTTAGACTGTTGCAATCAATGGTTTTCTCTACACACGCTTTCCAGACGAGGTGGCTGGTATGCAAACACGACGCATCCTTTCAGGGGGCCCGGAACAGTAAAACAAGCAGAAACAAACTGCAGCAGTAGACAGAATACATCATCTTAGCACTACAAGCAGAGAAAACAAACAACAAACCAAAAAAAAGTTCAGTTTACATTATATCATAAACGTAAGCATGCGTGCTTGTAGAAGATGAGAGATGACTAAGATGATCAGGACAAAATTTCAAACTAACTGGTTAATAACCAAACTACGAAGCAGTATATCATTCTGCAGTTTTTCTTGAATTCTGAGCTGATGTTGAACTACAATCGGGTTCGGTCAGTTTCATCTACTAGAAGCACAGCTTACTTAAACATAAAGAACATACTTATAGCTATGGTGTTTGTGTTGCATGTATTTTAACTCTCCAAGTGGTGAAACTTTAGTGAGTATATTCTCAGGAATCTTTTTTTTTTTTTTAAATAAACCACTATTCTATTTTTATATTTTTTTAATATATATTTTATTCCATTACATTGATAGAATATTGTATACTGTAAATACATCTTTCTGTGTAAATGTTTTCTTAATCAATATTACTGTGTTGTGATTTAAACTGTATATGTATTTCCTTTAACATGCATTCCTCTCTGAGTACAGTAAAGAGACAGGACGTGTTGTGATTGGTTGGGCCTGGGCGGGCGTGGCCATGAAACACACCTGTACAGTACAGGCAGGTTGGGGGACCAGACAAACCCAGTCAGGCCCTTTACCCTGGAGGGTAGTGGACGCCTCCTCCGGAAGGTTACCTGGCAAACTACAAGCTGCTGACAAAAAAGAAGAGCAACACTTGGCCTTTTCTGAAAGGGGTAGGAGAGCGAGAACTCGGTGCCCTTTTGATGCAAGCAATTTTGTTCAGCCTTTCATAAGATTTTTTTTTGTTATCCTAGCAAAATTCCTTGTCTTGATAGACATTATTTTTTTTTATTCAAAATAAGATCTCAATATACATGATTCTCTCTTTTTTGAATATGTACAGAAGTGCAAAAAAGTCCATCATTATCACCTCAAGATTCCCCACCCCACCCTTGTTGTTTGCAGATGGCTTAGTAAGAAACGAGACTTCAGACTCACTTTCCCACTCGCCACGTTCACCTGACCCCGCCAGCAACGCCCCCAAAAGTGATCAAATATGCAGCTTGTTTTCCAACATGGCCCAATTTCCAGGGAGAGTAAAAACATTAAAACAATAGTTACTATTTGAAATGGATACAGTAGAAAATAACATCTTTACTCTAAACATCTAAGAACTAGATTTTTATAATAGTCTTTTTTTTTTCCTTATATGACTAGTTACAAACCTTACAATCATTAAAATATTACTCGTTTATTGGCGACGGTTGCCACGGCGACAACCTCGGCCTCTCTGTTCTATTATTTCATTACTGTTAGATACTCATATAAAACATCTTTGTTCAAAGAAGACAAAAAAAAGACTAGCGAAATGAACAATATGCATACAGTTCAACAATATGCATAACATACAAAATATTGAGTTTACAGTCGTAATCATACTAAAATGAACATAACATGGAATTTCAGGGAACTGTGCATGAGGAACACACAAACACACACACACTGTACCTTATATTCATTATAAGAAAGATAAATATAATAAGCCAAACTGAAAATCAGAACTAATATCAAAAAATCATCCAAACAAAATAAAACACTCGTCGTTGTCTAAGAAAGAAAACCACAAGAGAGTTAAGAAAACACTGACAAAAAAAGTGACAATTACATAGTGCTCTCTCTGTGTGTTAATATGGCGTGGATTAGGCAACTGGATGGTTCAAAATGGCATGTTGCATTGTGCTGACCCGATAATACATTCTAAGGCTTTGGATGAGTTATACAATCGTTTATATTCTTGCCACTTTCCCTGTACTATCCACCAATTGAATATGCCTGAAAAAACACCAAGAATATTAAAAAATAAAATAACATGAAGAGTCCTAGAGATCTACTCCAAACACTCGCTCCTTCTTTGGGCTACATATTTTTAAGAATTTAGCCCCACTGGTCTATCCACAACACCTAACAACAGTGACACGAAAAGACTTTGGCTGACTATCTGAAAAACAGTTCTCAGGTAGACATAAGAACAAATACTCTTAAATATGTCTGACTTTATATACACTACACTGAATTTACTTTAACCTGTCTTAAAATATGAATTAACAATACCAATGAAAAACAAATCGGGTCACACAGGTCACATGTTCGCCAGTTGCACTGTAGATTTAGACTTGTGTCTCACAGCAGCGTGGACTTCCCCTGATTCTGACCCTGTGGTGTCAGCGTCATCGCTTCTTTGGTCTCTCACCCAGGCCGAGATCTCACAGTCTACTCATCTGACGTTTATAGTCAATAGACTTAATGGCCACGGAGAGCTCGGAGTACAAATCAAGTCATTACATGTCTAAACAACTGACATCAACAACATAGTTGAAGAAATTCAATTAAAAGCTAATCATTCAGTAGAAGATTTATCTAAATCCGGGGACGGTCATCTAATCAATGGTGCAATGGTGCTCTTAGGGAATCACAGACAATGACAGGCTATGACAGTGGACACTTCATGCTGTCCAAAGGAGAAAAGAGACGTATTAAAGGGAGTTATTGAGTTGCAACACTTTGTAACACTGCTTCTATACCATTCATGTAGTTTGAGATGTATGGCACTTTACAGGGATGCCTGCAACATTAAAGACATGTGCTTAAGAGATAGAAAGGTAGGCTACAAAGGTTTGAAAGACACCTCACAGACATTCAGTTGCTATTTTGCCTCTGAGTGCACTCATGTAATTTCCCTTATATCTGGTTTAACAAAATAAAATCATTAACAAAATCATTGTGCATGCATATGTGATTCAGTCAGATTATTTGTTTCTTTTTCCTCAAATGAAATACAAGGTGCACCTTTGTGTAAACAAAAGACCAACAACCGATGAATAAACACGCACAACGTAAGTCATGATTCTTGGTCAACAGACGTACCGATTCAGTCGACTCGTTCAGCGACTGCTCCACACATTTACCTTATGTTAACATTCAAAGTGTGTCTGGTGAATAAAGGTCAGTTGCCTCTACAGAACGAAAGGCAGTCTTTGATGCGATGTTGTTCTTTTCTCTTGTTGTGTAATAGTGTGCATGAAGTACACATGAAAACGCTTCTAACAAACTGTGCCTCCTATGTTGACATGCAGATTTATTCCAAACCAGTTCGGATCTGGTTCTCCGTTTCGCTCCTGATGTTACGGGCATGAAGGGTGACCACTAATCTTGGACTTGACACCAGCATGCTCCAGCTCCATCTGAAAAGAAGTGCATGAAGTACAGCAGGTCAGCTGTGAGGAACGACAAGATGCTGTAGCAAAGCTGGTGAGTTTACTATTGACTTCAATCTGACAAGAATGCTGATAACGGAAAATCTGCCTCAAAGTTTCTGTCTAAAAAAATGAATGTTTGGTTCCTACAGTATCTGTAACTGTGCAAAAGTCTTGAACCACCCATGTGTTTTATTTATTTTATGATATATATATATATATATATATATATATATATATACATCGACAGTGCTGATTTTTTATGCGCAATCATATATATATAAATAGAGCATAGAAGGCAAAAACCAGGAATTTACAATTTTAACAAGCTTGAAAGTCAATAGTTGGTATGACTGCCTTTATTCTTCAACACAGCCTGAACGCTCTAAGGTGAGCTCTCTTATAGTTTCTTTAATAGCTTTCAGGAATAGTTGTACAAGATTCTTGAAGGACAATAATGTGGTCCGGCCTCTGGAAAACCAACGAATAACTGGATAATGTTCCAGTTGTTCTCCTATCAAGGAATGTTTTTACTGCAGTGTGTTTGAGATCACTGTCCTGCTGAAAAGTGAAGCGGATGGTGTTGCACAGTGGATCAAAATCTGATGCTACTTTTATGTGTTGATAACTTCATCAGTTTTTAACCCTAACATACGAAATGCACCTATAAACATTGACGGTCTCAACATTGTGTTACTAAGCGCTGTAGATGCTCACTGTTGCACTTCTCTTAGCACATTGTGGCTAATTTGAATTTAAAAAAACAATCAAATTTAGTTTTAACAGCTTCTTGAAAACAATTAAGATGAAATGGTGCGGCCCCTGTGTCTAACTCTTTAAAAAAAAAAATCAAAGTTAATGAATGAGAGGTGGCTCAAAACTTTTGTACAAAGTTATATTTAGGAAAAAACAAAAAGGTTAAATGACGATCTCTGAGGGGAGGCAGACTCAGGGCACACTATGTCGGCACTGTTACCGAATATTAAAGCCATTAGCTGCACAATTGTCCAATATGAATATATTTCTTAGAAGTACAAATTGCTTTAGCACAAAATGTTATATTTGACATATTTGATGTTGCTCATCAGTAAGGAATCAGGAGAGCAAGAGAATCTGATGGATCGCTGTGAAAACATCCACAGTGGCCAAGTCATATAAGGCAAACAGGATATTAATTCATCTCTGTTGGCTTGTGCTCTTTGATAGTGTGGAAGGTAAGCTTATTTGCTATTCCTGGCATGCTGTAGCTGCTGGCAGCTTACAAGCTAGTTAATGTTTCCAGCAACCATTCAGACTCACAACTTGAAATATTTGCAAACATTTGTATGAATTTCAACATGAACAGAGGGAATGTAAACAGATAAGCATTAGAAGCTCTACAGATTTTGTCATCTTTAACCTTCAAATATGAGCGGAGACGTAAACTTCTCTTCTAACCGCTAGCAAGTAAGCCAACAATCTTATTTTGTAAAACACATTCTATGTTAGAGCATCAACTCCCTCAAAAAACAAACAAAAAAAAGCTTTTGCAACTTTTGGAGGTTTCTTTCAGAAGACGGTGAAAAAAAAATGTATTGTTCGAATGCAATGTGTGAGGTGCTGGAGGTGCAGTACATACTGTTCTGTGACTTCTACATCTGGGTCACATACTTGTGACTAGTCAGATGGTCTGCAGATATTATTGGAATCTGATTGGGAGGAGAAAAGACAAATAGGGGAGGAGGGGGGAAATGGGAAGACAGATGGAAATAAACAGAAGGGTCTACTGCAATGAGGACAAAACACATTGGAACCACAACCGCTAACCAGGATAAGCATAGCGATTATGTCTATAATCACAAATTGAGATATTGTGAAATAACTAGCAACGATCAAAGGCAAGTCTTGTGAACCACTCATGCATTTTTCATTTCTTTCACATTCAAATCGTACTATTAAAGGAGAAAAAGTCAGAGGTGATAGCAGAAGTGAAAGACTGTGAAAGAAGGCAGAAGAGGAGCAAACCTGATTGGCTGTTGCTGTTGCAAAGGGAACACTTGTGGCAGATGTGGTGGCTGCAGACACAGTGGCTGGGGTAGCACCGTGCATCATGGGTACTTGGAGGGGGAAAGATCACACAGGCAGTTGAACCAGAGCAGATTTAAAGCTTTTAATGCTTGACACTTCATTTGTATGTCTGTGTATAAAATGCTGATAAACATGAGATATAAACCGCTTAAATTTACTGTCTGTTTTCTAGTCATCTTTAATGTTTTAGCTACAAATATCCCACCAATTTGCATAAAGTCATACCAACTCACCTGCTGTGGAGAAAGAAAAGAAACGTCAGGGAAATTATTTAAATTGCGAGGCAGCTAATTGAAAATTGGACGAGCATATCATATCAGGTGGCAGCGTGTTATTTTCTTGGCGGGGAGCATTCAAAACTGAATAAGAGAGCACACTGGGTTTTGCAAAAATTACAGTTCAATTAGTATTGCACAAACTGCACACAACATTGCTATCCTTTCTTCCGCTACCACTGATAAATCCTCATGTTTATATGGCATTTATAAACAGACAGTATGATGAGGTGCTCAAGGTGTTAAAGAGCTTGAAATGTAAGTAAAACAAAGCAGGGGTCAGGGGATTTTGAACTGCAACAAGCATTAGGTGACAGACAGATCTGTGGTGAAGCAAAAAGGACTACAGTACAGAATAGTAAAACACATCATTTCCAATTGAAATTACACAAATATGTTCACAATCAAAATTTACAATTTACATTTAATAGCCTGTGTTGAAAAGATACTGTATATCATTTTGAGTACATTTCAAAGTGTAAATAAAAGAAAAATGTGCTCACTTTATGTGGTGAGTTAAATGAGAGTGACTACAATGGGTTCAAAGATAATCAATAAGGAAAGCTGGCACCTACCAACACTTGTTGCAGGTGTCATGCACAATATCGAGCCTGCCCATCATGCATTGCAACAGGGAGTGGAGTGAATAGGGGGAGAAGAAATCAGCAAAATGCATTACAAGTGTTACAAAGTCAGACAATACTGGATTCATTCTGGATGTAAACATGTGAACTCTTTCATAGAGTGGCCACAGCTTATTATATAACAGCATTGGTTATTATTACTTTCATGGCTTGCAGTTGCTGTAACTGCACATACTGCATATTTAAGAAAACATATGCATGAAAGTTGAGAGTGGGAAGAGGTGTGAAAAACTGAAAAGAAAACAGAACTTGCTGGCCAGCACCAGTTTACTGTTCAACTGATCCATTAAATTAAATGCTACCACTACCCCAATTTTCCTGTCAGGACCATGGCAGCTGTTTGTACAGTGACAGGTTTGAATGGCCTGCTTTTAAGCCCTCAAACAGTGTAGCTGTAGTGATCTGACAGTCTGATAGAGTGGGACATATGAGGATCTGAGTATCTGAATCTCTCACAGATGGGAATCGATGGCAGGCTATTCTTAGGCTGTCAGAGGAGAATATGGGGCACAGTGTAAGATGACTATGCATTGCCCAAAGAAGAGCATTTAAAAAGCTGTGTGTGTGTGTGTGTGCATTTTGTGCATGTGCATGTACTGTACACCTTGGGTGTAATTTACACTGTCATAGAGGGAAAAAGTGCCCTCGTGTTCCAGGATTCCTGCATTGTCTTGCCTCATTTTTTTTAAATTTTGGTTCAATTAACTAAGTCTTGTTGTCTGCTGATATCTTGCTCCTCCTGTTCCTTATATTTCGTATAATGAAAAAGTCTTATAATGTTTTTAAACCACACAAAACAAGTTGTGCCCAAAATGTTGACTTGTAACTAATTTATTTACTCGTATATTTCCCATGTAAATGTAACGTAAAATGTTTAATTTAATGATTAAATATTTAAATAAATAAAAACTTTGATTATTATAAAATTTGATTATTTCAGTTGCATCTTATTCAAAATGACTGCTTCCCATTTATAAGGATGAAGAATGACCTTTTGAGTGTAGTTTATATGTAATACTAAAGGTGTTTTCACACCTGCGATGCTTCATTTAAACTCTGGTTTGTTTATTTCCCCTCAGTGCAATCATTTGTGCAGATGTGAAAACAGTAATTGGACTCAGGTGTAAAACAATCACACTGAGACCCTTTGGTTCCAGATGAACTCCAGAGCATTTTGTTTTTCATGTGAACATGAGCCAACCTTGATCCGACCCAACTACGTTCCAAGTTTGAGCTAAAAAAGTTCCAGTTACTACGTATGCTTTGTATTCCGAATGCAACAAGGAACTATAAATGTGCCAAGGTCTGTGCGGGCTAGCAACTAGCCGTGAAGTGAACGTAAATTCTCCACTAGTCTAGAATGCTGCACCTTCTTCCTGTATTTACTTTTGTTTCTCCAGCCCCAGACTCATCTGGCCAATAAGCAGCCTGAATATTTTCACGTGGTTTATGGTGACGTATTTTGGTTCACTCTGAGTTCACTTGGATTTCTTTGTATGCGAAAACAAACCAAACCACTGGGAAAAGCTACAACCTCATGAACTGACTTGGGCCAGAGTAAACGAATATATGTGTGATAACATCCTAATACTGCCTGCCTGTTTATATTTGAAAAAAAAACAAAAACTTTTCTGTTTCTCTTCCCACTATGTGACACCAAAATTATGCCCATGCAGTACATACATGTGCAAATAATACTGTGAACGTTTTTCCCCCCATCATTTCACACATTCAGCCAGTCAATGCTGATGCCAAACCATAATCAAAGCAGTGTACAATGTGAATAGGATAACTGCAACAAACACCAGTTAAAGAAGACTTGGGCCTTACCTGATGGTATGAAGGCAGCCTGCTGCTGAAACTGCATGTTGGCCAGGGCCTGTTGGTACGGGAATACACCAGCATTGAACATAGTGGTGGCACCGTTGGCTTTTTCAAGTGCAGGTCTCTTTGGTAAAGGAGGCAAGACGGGAGGGAGCCCCTGAAGAGGGGACAACATCAAAACAAAAGGATGGGAGTGAGGGAAATCAAAGTATGGTAGCAGTGACATTCAGGACAGAGAGAAGAAAGAAATTCATTAGAAGGTTAAATTGGCCATCAAAACAGTGATCAAATATATTGGCAAGCAAGCAGTGGACTACGTTACTTCTGTCAGAGCAGGCGGACAGAGGTGCTAGCTGACAAAAAATGTGGGACATACATCTTATGACAAGCATGAAAGTCCTCAAGATATTGTCATGAACCTTTTTACATGATTTTGAATATCACAGTAGACACAGTCAATAATTTGCTGGCTGAGAACTCAAATTTTCCAGAAAGAGAAGTTAGCAGCTGTTTAATATAAGCTGAAGCACAGATTGTTGGACCATCAGTGGAAATGATGTAGTTAGGGAAAGCTGCGCTGCCAGCTCCATGATAATAGTAAACTATACGCTTTGTTAAGTCTGTCATGACACTTCTATACCAGTTACACATGCAGCATGGGAAATGACCAACGCATGCAAAGACTACCGTAACTCCTACGACAATAAACTTTTGCATTTTCATGCTTCTAGTAAAGTGTTTTTTGAGATTCACTTAAGGTGATGAACTGACATTGGAAAATGTTGTGCATTTCCAGTTTTGAGCCATTGTCCTTATTCTTCTCTGATGCGATTGGAATCTTTTTTAACCTTAAAACTCAAGCCAAAGTTTACAATCAGTTCATCACCCTTCAGTGCTTTCTCATTTAGTTAGTTAATCACACAGCTTCAAACTATATCTATCACACCACAGCTGCATGCCAAGCTAAAAGGTGAAAGGTCATAGTACCAGATCAAAAGTTGCGTCGAGGGGTCGCTTCAGTGATTTGACAGCCGACTGAGTCTTAATTAGCAGGCAGCGAGCACATGATGGCAATGGGCCAATGGGGTTCAAGCGCATTAACAAAAACCAGCAAGCGAAGGTGCATCATGGGGGCAGCAGTGCAGTGTGGGTTGGTGAGGAAAAAAACAAACAAACAAAAAACAAACAAAAACGAATCATTGGAATGCAATATACAACAATTACAAGACTTGTGCATGCACATTAATGGCTTTAGGGTTACTGAAAAGAATTACAGCCCTTTGCAAACTTTATTGTCAGAAGAAAGTTTTTATTTTTTATGAATATGAAAATTGGAAGCGTGCTGTGGTCCACAAAAGATTATTAGCCAATGAATGAAATTTGATCAAATACATTTATTTGAAACAGACTATAAGTTATAACTAATGTGATTCTGCCCTCTGCTCCAGATGCACTGCTTTCTTAAAGCCTGTGGTAACTGGGCTATGTTAACTCTACTAATACAAAATTTCTAAAATGGCTAACATGACTCGTGTTTCTAGGTTCTTCAACGACTGTAATTTCTAGTACTGATATCTTCAGATGTGTTTGTTCCTAAATTTTTACTATGATAATCAATGGGTGGGCCAATCAGAACAAAACTTTTGTCTCACATGCAGGGATTATTAAATTGCATACATATACATATGATTTTTTCCTTCCCACTGTTGCCAAGTGCTTGCTCATAGGGGGTTGTCTGATTGTTGGGGTTTTCTTTCTAATAGGGTCTTTACCTTACACTATAAAGCTGTAAAACATGTTGAGGAGCTTGTTGTGATATGGCACTATATAAATAAAACTGAATTTTTGTCATCCTTCTGTGAATGCGATGCTGTGTTCTCTGCTTGTGTTTGCTGCACGTGTCATGATGCCTGTACGTAATTTAACAGTCACAAAAATGTATATCCGTAACGGGAATTTGTTTGAGTCACCACTAAATACTAAATGAAAAATTTGAAAAAGTGTACACTGTAGTAATAATTATCATTATGCCATTATATTAATGCTAATTGCCATTTTATATCCCAGGAAGTTACTACATTTTATGGAAAAGAGAAGACTGGATTGATAAATGGCAGGCCTGCTGAAATTGTGCTGAATTCATAGAAATAAACAAACATGAAAGGTTAACTGAAATCAAGCTGACCCGTATTTTTGAATTCAATGGTGCACAATATTATCTACTGTACAGTACTTGGCAGAGCACGACCTTTTTCTGTCTCTTTAGAGAAAACGATCGCTGCATTGCGGAAACAAGATTCAAATTATGCGGCAGTCTACATAGTTGTCTTCTCAGCGGAAAAAATGTAACACATCTATTGAGTGGGAAAAAGCAAAATGTAAAACTAACAAAGCAGCAAAACAAAGAGGGGCAGGCGAGGGGAGCAGAAGGCTCAGTCACATACTAGCACGATTACTGCTGCTGCTAATAAAGCACACATTGACACAAGCTACATCTGTATCTTTTTATGGCGTACTGAGTCAGAGCTGCAGAGGCACACGGAGACTAAAGGTTGAGGTTAAAAGCAGGGTAAGAGGTACTGGCTCAAGCAATGCTGTCAATACATAGAAAACTACCTCCAGATTAGAGTCTTTGAGGTGTAATGTTTGTGCTCAAAACTCAAAATAATCTATTTTTGAAAAAACTATACATTTCAAACTTTATTGTACATAAAATGACGTTTTAGCTTTAATTTTTAGCTGCAGGTTGTGCTGTTGTAATACATTTATAATTCTTAAATTAAGTTGTTTTGGAGCTGCAATGTGAACAGATACCTACCATGGCTGCAGCGGCTGCAGCTTGGTTGACTTGGTGTTGGGCGGCTTTGATTTTGGCCTGCAGGTGAGCCGGAGGGTGAAAGTACTTGCACTTCTCCCTCGAGCAGCGGCCCTTTATGTAGTCCATACACACAGTGACTGTGTTGTCGTTGGTGTCGATCATGGTGCTATCTGAAGGATGAGCAAAGCGACAGTCGTTCTCCCCACGCGTGCAGTTACCCCGCTGATATTCCCGGCATACCTGATGCGCAAGGGTAAGAATTCGATCATAAACATAACACACAGATACACACACATACGCAGTTGCACACATAAGTTATAAAGTTACTGGTGAGTCCACGTGATAAAGTAATCAATCTGCTCCGTCATTTCAGACGGTATGAGACAAGGTAACCGATCTTAATGATGGGTTCAGCCATTAATGTTGATTGATAAGCAGAACAGATCCTAACCAGCCTTTACAGACTCATTAATCATACCACATTCATCCATTATTCAAATAAGAACTGTTTTTGTTCTTCCTGAGTCTGACAGAAGGGGGCAGCACTTGCATGAACAATTGGGAAAATGCCTGCTTCATTCTGAACGTACAGACTCAATGAGGCTCATGGGAAATATGAAACTGGTTACCCTCGAGGGAGGCTGTAGCTGATGTAATTGTCAGCCCGCTGGCACACAGTAGCAAACACACACTCGCGTTCACACACGCACACTCAAGGTGGGTGTATATATATATTATTATAAGACAGAACTGTTTTTATCCCCATTCAGGCACTTAAACAGCCTTGCAATAACTTCAGATCCCTGCTCTCGGCACGCCATCAGACTGTTGAGTCTGCAGTTGAGACGCAATCCTCCACCAAAAAAACATGCAATTTCATGGTGCGTTGTATTGATCTATCAGTTACTGTGATTGAACAAGCCATTTACTAAGTCTGTTTACCAGTCTCCCTGTCTGCGTGCATAAAGGATTTGATTTGTGGTGGACCGGCTGCCAGACAAAAGGCCACCACCACCGTTATCTGCAAACTGCTCTGTCTCCAGTCTTGACAGCTCATCATCTACGTTCACTGAGTGCTGTGAGGGATGGCGTTTCTGTCTTTGTCTGTCCCTTGTTTCTCCTGGGTACCCCTCCCTTTCTCAAATATATATATATGCCTACATGTGCACGCCACCTCACCACTGCTAACCAGTAACTACTGTTACTTGTCTTATTTTTTTAATAGTGAGACTGCCTTGTTGTCAGGCAGATGTTGTAGAGGCGGGTGAGGGAGGGAGGAAACTTGGAGAGAAGGGAAATGTAAGCATGGTTGACGAATATAGAGTAAAAAGACGAGGATGGAGATGGAGGAGAAAGTGATAGCCTGTGGTGATGAGGTGTATGCAGGCTGTCATACAGAAGAAAAAAAAACAGAAGAGGACTGAATGATAGGATTTGATGTTCTCAGGACCAGATGTCTACTAGTAAACACACTAGTAGACATCTGGTCCCGAGAACATTATTTAGAAGACGCTAAACCACTCAAAGTGTTTAGTTAGGAAACAAATGAAGGGTCTGCTAATCATATTTCTGTCCCTATGGTAACTATCCCCCTGAGCCACTTGCATTACCATGGTTGCAGGTAACCAACATATGACTTTATGCATGCTGAGATGTTGCAGTATGCCGTATGTGAGGAAGAGACAGCAATACTTCTGGAGAATATTTTCTCAGGAAAACAGTCTGGGGCATTGTTTTCTAAAATAGGAATTTCTCACAGCCTCAAGGAACAGTCCGTAACATCAACTGAGCGGTATGTGTGTCGCTCCACAGAATTCCAGCTATGTTTACTTTGAATGACACACACTGGAAATTGAAATATGACTGGCCCCTTTCTCTAAGATATTTTTAGCAAACCTAGTTTCTTTCAAATTAAGAAACTAGGATATGAAATCTCCTCATCAAAGAGCTTCACCCACACATGCAGCCTCACTACCTCTCCTGCAGCCTGACCACCGTTTAACAGGCCACCGGGCCAATCTATCTAAAAGGAAAACAGTGGAATGAGGAGAGTATTTCTGCATTTGGTTAATAAATATTTCATATCCATTTTTGCTATCGATCTTTTGCAGGACAAATCGTTTTAATCCTTAGTCTGAATCAAGAGCTGCATGCTCTCCTGCTCGCAGCTTCTTGCCTCCACTTATCCTTAACCTCTACAGCATGACTTGTTCTAACGCCTCCATAAAATTCAGTCAGTGCCCTTTGCTTTGTTTCTGGTATGTCTGTCTCTGCCTGCTCCAACCCCGCCCCTGATGACCGCAACAGGTCTACAAATTGATTTCCTATCTTCCGCCTCCATCTCTCTTTCCTGTCACTGACCTGTTCTGTCGCTCTGCATGTTGTCTACTCATACACTTGGTCCAGAGACTTACTCAGCCTCACCCCCATTAATTACCCAGCTACCCAACATTACATCTTAAATGTAACCTTCCTGCATTCTTGCACGCCTCCTGCCTGCCTCCAACGATTTCTCCATTATTCCGCTGCCAGTGTTTCTCGGGTGGGGCTACATAATGGATGAGATTGACTTACTGTCCAATTAATGATTATCTGAACGCAGCTGGAGGAGGGGCTCTCATCAGGTTTCAAATAACTAATTGCTTTCCGAGAAGAAGTAAAGATTTTTCTGAAAATGACATATGTACATTATAACCTGAGCTTGTGCCAGACAAAGTTATCTCCTTCGTATCGATAGAGTCGGCAATGGTAATGTTTGTGGACACTTTCATTAACATCTCATTCTCTTGCTTAACTCTGAGAAATAACTGTGTCTTGGTAATGGGATGTAGTTCATGTAACAGAAACGGTGTACGTACACAGATGTACAAACAAAACTTTTAATACTGAACAGACAGATCCTTTGTCTGAAAAGCTTCTTTTGGAAATGTGTGAAAAAGGTACTTCTGCCAATCGATTTTTATAATCTGGGAGCAGCAAAGAAATCACAAAAAAATATGCAAATCTTCCCGATGTGCTTACATTTTTTTCCCACCACTTATTCTTGTCAAGGTATGTAAATGTTTGTGTTCCTCCTCACCTCCAGTCTGTCTGTCCTCATGAGTTTCTGTGCAGCAGCGGCGGCAGCAGCAGCAGCTGGGATGGGAACGCTGGGGTTGCTGGTGACCAGTACGGGGGCACTGGGCAAGATGTCCGTTGGCATCAGGCCGGGCGACACAGGGCCAAGGTAGGGGTTAAACGCAGCAGCCGCTGCTGCAGCAGCATTGGCATTGGTTGCAAGGCTGGGTGTGACTGAAAACATGGGCTGAAAGCACATGCAAAATAAGAGAGTTGGTCAGAAAATATCCACGATGATTTCTCACAGTCTAAATATAAAAACACTGAATATATAATTACATCATTTCTTCCTCACTAACTATTATCCTAACTATTACCCCTGGTGGATATAAGCATATGAGACAGGACCGTAAAATAGAAGATCATCAGAAGCAAAGCAAAAAATAGGAACTCTGATTGTGGATGTGGAAGGAAAGATGTCAAAAACAGATAATTAATGAGGAAAAAGCACATGGCTGCTTGTCTTTCATTTGCGCACAGAGCAAGCGTCAGTATGTGGTGTCACCTTCTCCCATTGATCAGATGGAATCAGATGCTTCATAGCCCAGATATTACACAGTTAGCAGTGGTGATGAAGGACGTCAAGCTGTGTGAGAATGTGAGAGAGGCTTCACTGTAAGATAAAGTACTGCCTGTATGCGTTGTACTGGAGTTTGACAGAGAGGAATATGCACTGCAAAGTTTTCCCTGCCTGATCCTGACCTCAGCCCCAGTCTAAGGATTGTCTTTTGAGCCCCTGCCAACAGGACACAGTGAGTAATAGAGGAGCGGCAGCCAGGGCTGTACTGATACATTCTTCCTAAAACCTCCTCACTGCTCAGCGATGACTCAGAAAATCAGAAATAATTCTTTCGGCGCTGCCCTCTGGAATGTCTGAAGAGTTGTTTGCTATCATAAGGTGCTCTGAAAACGCAGATGTGTCTCTCTCCAGGTGCTCAGATATCACTTTGAGATATTTGCAGCTTGGGGTTTGGATGGAATAAGCATGATGTCATCTAAAACATTTGCGGTCATGGGGTTTTAACTATGCAGTGATATCATCTTGCAAAGAGTTTGAAAGCTTACTAATAGGCCTTTTTTGGAACATGTCCATGTTTTAGTATCTATATTAAACTGTATATTCTTATTAATTTACAAAAATGTTAGAAGAGAAACATTTAGAATTGCATACAGTACTTAATGCTGGAGCAGCAGTATTGTGACACTTGTATAAGAAATGGCTCATTCATATATTTTGATCCTATACACAATTTGTTTTCACTATTCACAGTAAAATGTGTTATCTCCCCCTTTTCTGAGGCGTGTTTGTTGTTGTTGTTTTTTGCACAATGGCAGAAAACCTGAAGTTAAGTTTTGTTGAAAAGTCCCCACTACAATTAAAATAATCATGATGGTAAAATGTGATGTAACAGCAGATCATGTATGTCATTCCACAACTTTATTTATCTAAATTTTGGTGCTACCAATTAGCCAATGAACTGGTTTTAATGGACTAAGAAACGTACTATTTAAAGATATTCGATACATATTTTAAGTCTTTTAAACAAGCGTAAATTCATTTGGATTTCTACGATTTGTACATCAGACGCACTGACCAGGTTTGACCTTTCTTTGTTGTAGTGCAAACACTTGGCCACGTGAGCCATAACTTCAGCTCCCAAATATTTAAACGCAGAAATGCGGCCAATTATAGCACACCACTGGAATGTCATTGGATTGTTGCTTTCATGCTTTGCCTTGTGTTATTTTCAAAGAGGATCTGTACTAAACAGGTCCTTTCCTACTGTGAGTGAGTGAGTGACAACCACATGTGACAGACCCCAACCACTTCACTGTGTTCATGGTCCAACGCATGAAGTAAGTTACCTACATACACTGAGGAAGGATGGACAGCTGCAGATAAAAAAAAAGGAAATAAAATGTGGTAGAGATGCTAACGGTGAAAGAAGGAGCTACAGACACAAGGAAGGGAAGGAAGAATAAAGTCTGATTCCTAGAAAGGTAAGTACCCAGTCTTACCCTTTGATCCCTGTGCACATAACATGCTCTATTTTCTTGACTTTTCTTTGTAGTGGAGGTCTAAAGCCATCTCTCCTCACTGCTGTCATCCTATCTCCTTCACTTTACCTACCTGTCTCTACCCTACCCATTTATCTATTTCGGCTGCATTCGCTTCCCCCTTTCTTCTTCTGCTGTGTCCTTCTTTGTCAGCTTGTCTTCCTGCTTCTTCTCTCGTCTTGCTTTCTCTCTCCCCATGACATCAACAGAAAGGGAACGCTTTGCAGTTCCAGGGAGATCTATGCTTCTTTAAACCCCGTCCCTCCCAATGGGGCTCTCAACTCAGCCCCTCTTTTCTAGATAAGGTTGATAAGCCATCAGCTAAGTGTACACTTGCATGTGTGCGTCCAAGCATACAGCATCTTTTGAACTGCTTTGAATAGTGTTAGACAAATTCACTCTACTGCTCTCACTTAAACATAAAGGGACAGTGGAGATGACAGAGGAATTACTTTAAGCCTGACTGGCAGTTCTCATTGTTTCTGTAAGGTCTCTGGATCAGTCATGGAAGGATTCATTTGAACTGGCTGAACGGGGCTCTGGCTATTACCTTGAACATCCTTGGAGCATGCTGCGCATATATAGAGCAATGTCTTAATCTCAGTTTGCTGTGTGTGTGTGTGTGTGTGTGTGTGTGTGTGTGTGTGTGTGTGTGTGTGTGTTATCCGGCTTTATGGATGAGCTGCTAATTATTTAAAATCATCCCCTTCATTACCTTATACCAGGACTTGCCATCCATCCATCCATCCATCCATCCATCCATCCATCCATCCATCCATAGTTAGGACCTAACACAACTGCCTATTTAATCCATTCTTATTTATATAAATTACCAAAACAAAGGTTCACTTACTAGTTTTTTAGTTTTCAATATTATGCAATGTACAAATGAAAGGAAAAGTAAGAGTAAACTTTGATCTAATTAACTAATTCTGTCAATTTTCTTTAAGCTAAACAGTTGTTTCAAACTCAGTCACAGAACTATTTTTCATGGCTTTCATGTTTTTCAAGTTCATTTGAAGTACACTAAACAGACAAACTATCCTACCCATTGGCAGTCCTGTGATCGACCCGAGTGCGGCTCATATGATTGCCCTCATGATCGGTTTATATTAGATAAATGCTAGAAATATTTTTGTTGTTTTTTAAAAAAAAAAAACAATTTTATGAACCCTTACACACTGTTTATACTTTTTTGAAATGTAATAAAAAACTGACATTATTAAAATTATTATTTATAATTAATATTTCAGCGAGTAGTGAAAACCTTTTTTTGAGGACAGACATCTGCTATCATTTCCTGTTTTACCAAAGACATAAACATGTATTGGTTTTATTGAATGCAAAACTGGAAAGAACATTCTGGAACTGCTGGGATTTATTATATAACCATGTGTAACCATTAAACCTATAAACACCGTCTTTATTGTTATCATTAAACAGGAAATTACAAAGTATAATTATGAATGTTAATTCAGCATTAATAGGCACAGAAAATTGCTTATTGCAAATTAAACTGTGCATTCAAAGCAGTAGTAGAAAACTATGTGTATTGCACTTCTACATGTGTGACTGTTTTTCCATTACTGACTGAAATGGAAACTCAGGTGCTTTTATAATCTTATGAACCGCTTTTGATCTGTTTCTGGTGGCAGTTAGCACATTTGGTTTAATTTCAGTTACCTGGGAACAAATAGAAGCAAATTTTCTTATTTTTAGATTATTTTATTGTATTGCAGGTCTTGTGTCTATGTCAAGGCACCCTGTGACGTCTGTATGGATTCTGGTCCATATCTGACCAATCTTGTGGCTATTTCACATACAGTGATTAACAAATTACCAGAAGACCCAGTATAAAGTCTGTGTCACAGATCCTCTTAATTAACAGCATTGGTAATTACCTAAATCACTGCTATCATTGTTTCTGTAATGATTATTCTACCAGTAAACATCAGCTAATCAAAAATTATGTTCCTAATGTTAAAATATAATTGCTGTTGTTATCCATTAATTTTCACATTTAATGTTTTACAAAGAGTAAAAAAAAACAACAACTAGAACGTCATTAATTAAGATTAAGATGCAACATTTCTATATTTCTATATTTCTATCTATATTTACTTGCTGAACAAAATGTATGTTATGCTTTATTAATTTCTGACTTCTCAGAGAAGTCCAGTGTGCCAACTCAAATTTGGGTCTAAAATGTGAATTTAGTTTGTTAGTTTTCATTAATAACAATATAACAAGACAGCTGTCTAAAATATTTGTGTTTTCTTGTTTTTATAACAAGTCGTTTAATACATTTGTTAAGCTCTGTAGAGTCATAAGCGGTATGTGCTGAACGAACACTTCATCGAGCCAAAGCTTATATTGCACTGGCCACTGTGCAAAATCGGTACTGTGTAATTTTTTTGCGCCTGCTCACTGTGTTTATATAGAGTGTCTGCTCCCCGTCATTCTTTGTTTCTATTGGTCATGTCAATGCAGATGCTTCCGAGAGAGCATGTTTGCGTTGCACCTTGCCAAACCATTCACGCGCGGTACAAGCCACAGGAAATAATGGTTTTCAGAGAGCAGTGGCGCTCGTGCTGGTGTTACATTTCGGGCCCTCTGCAGGAACCCAGGCAAATATGGTGGGAACACAGTTCTCGTGACAGTGTCAGGTCTCCTTTGAGTTGTCACCACTGTCCCGTAAAAATTCACACTGACATTACATGTACAGTTATACCGTTTCAAAATTCATTAAAACCACCATTTTGATCCAAGTTTAATGGATATAACTTCTTAGGAAAACTTAAAGAGTTTGTGCTGACCTTTAATTCACTAAAATCTCATTTCTATCCTTTTTTAAAACCCTGATTTAATTGTATGTTTCAGCTTGTGAAATGGGAGATATCAAACAGCATTTGAGAACCACTGCTATAAATGAATAAATTCAGTTAACATTTTGCAGTTAAATATTTTTTACCTGTTGAAAACAGAACATTTTAGACATATGGTCATTGTTCTGGATATTTATTGTAATAATTATCCATAATTAAGCCAAAAATGTTCAAACGTAAGCCAAAAATGTTCAAAGGTAAGTAACAGGAAGTACTCTGACCAAGGTCCAGCAAATCAAACCAACTTGCATATTAAAAATGGATCGCTATAGAGCAAATATTAGTTTTTTGGATAGTATTTTTATATGCAATGTACACTTAATGCCACTTTATTAGGTACACAATTGTTAGTAGCGTTAGGCCTCATTTTGCCTTTAAAACAGCTTTAAACAAGGTGTTACTCAGAGACTTTTGAAAAGTACTTTGTTGCATTAAGATCTTGTGACTGGAGCCCATTGGAGTACTGTGAACTCACTGTCATGTTCAAGAAACCAATCTGGGATGAGTCTGAGCTTTGTGACATGGCACTTCATTCTACTACAAGTGGGATATATTCAGGTAGGCTGAGGTATTTAAATAATGCTCAGTTAGTAGGAAATTATTCACTACATCATTAAACCACAACCATTGGCAGCTTGAAAGGTTGATACAAGGCATGATGGATCCATGCTTTCTTATTGTTTTAGCCAAATTCTGACATTACTACCTGAAGGTCACACTAGACGTTGAGATTTATCACACTTTTTCCAATCTTCTGTTGCCCAGGTTTGGTATAAATAGTAATTTTCACTTCTTTGCAGTACCCCATCTGCTTCAAGGTTCAAAAGGTTGTGCATTCAGAGAAGCTCTACTGCATTCTTTGGCTGTAACAAGTGGTCAGTGGAGTTACTGCTGGGTTCCTATCAGGTCATAGAAGTCTGTCCATTTTCCTCTGACCTCTGGCATCAACAAGGCATTTTGCTGCTCAGGTGGACACCTTCTCTACAAAACTTTAGGGTTTGTAGAGAAGGTTAAGGTTGTGTGGGAAAATCTGAGTAGATCAAGAATGTCTGATAAATAAGGACCAGCCCATCGAGCACCAAGCTATCATCCATCCATTCACTCATCTTCTTGACACTTATTTGGGGCGGGGTGTGGGGGCAGCAGCCTAAGCAGAGAAGGCCAGATCTCCCTCTCCCTGGATACCTCCAGCTTGTCTGGAGGAACACTAAGGCTACGTCCACACTAATGCATTTTCGTTTGAAAACGCATTGTTTTGTCTCCGTTCTGGCCTCCCGTCCACACTGAGATGGAGTTTCTGGTCAGGGAAAACGGAGCATTTTGGAAACGCTCTCAAAAACGCGTACATTTTAAAATGGAGCTTTCGGGCCCAGTGTGGACAGCGAAAACGGACACTTTTGAAAACGATGACGTATGTTAGTCATATGATGCAGTCATGTGACCACTTCAACCAAGATGGTCAGATGGCGTCGTACAGCAGTTGTTTTGTTTGCTCAAAGTTTTGAGTGGCCGTATTGAAGATTAATATGTACTCATTTGTGACTCGGAGCAACAACTCCACTTCATTATCATTCCATTTGAAAAATTCGGTGCTTATTCTCGCCATTTTGCCGCCTGTTTTAAAGAGCCGGAAAGTAAACAAACAGCAGATGGAAATGACGCAGGTCGAATGGTCTTACGTTTCGCGCATGCGCGGTACTGGAACGTAAGTGTTTTCCACCGTTTTAATGTGGACGCACAATTCTGTGAAAACGAGTGAAAACGATAGTGTGGACGTGGAGCGTTTCCAGGCGAAAACTCAATTTTTAGATCTATCCAGTCTAGTGTGGACGAGGCAATCCCAGACTAGCCAAGAGATCTAATCTCTCCAATGTGTCCTGGGTCTGCCCTGGGGCCTCCTTCCGGCACCAAGCAAAATGCTACATTAAAAGAGTCCTTTTTCCCCCATTTTGATGTTTGGTTTGACCATGAGCAGGTCATTCTAGCTGCTGAAGAATGACGGCACGCACATGGACACGCCATTGGAGCTGAAAGCCGACAGCTCACTCATCACGATGCGTGGGCGTTTACATCTTTTTTGAACTAGATTCTGAGCTGCAGGTTTTGTCTCTCTCCAACCAAAATTGACTGAACCAGCAGCAAAAGAAGATCCAAACTAAGCTTCACATTTGATAAATGTCGTCATTAATTCTCTCTGACTTTTGCTGTTCTGCTACCACCAAGATAAAAATCACACTTCATGCACAGCTCTTCTCTCTCTGTGTACTCCCATGTTATCTGCACTATTTATTCATTTATTTATTTATTATATATTACCCACCAGTCTACCGTTGTTTACAGTGCTTTGTTTTTTACTTAAATTACCTCAGACAAGAAAGCATAATTTCTGTTGTTCAATACTGAAGAAATGTAAACTTTTTAAAATTATGCAAAATTGCAGAATATTTTTAAGGTTATCTGCTATAAAAAGCCAGGCCAGGAAAAGGAAAATCTCCTTCATGTTGTTCTGTGTTTTATTCCCAGTTACTTTGACACAAAGGCATCTGCTGTGATGCTGACAACTCTGATGAAGTCTCCCATGTATCAGTGCTGATAAATGATCAGAATTAAAATATTTCTGACCGTCTGAGGCAAAATTCAATAGAATCGAATGTGAATCGGAATGGAATGGATTATAGAAATCAGTGAGGATACCCAGCCCTAGTGAGTAGCCTGAGCCCGACAGAAGTGGATGTAGCTGTGGGTAATAATAAAAGATGAAAAGAACTATTGATAACTTTTTTGTTAAGTTAAGGCCTGACCCGTCTGAAATTCATAGCCGGTGCTCTGACACGGAGCCATCAACCTCTAAATGCTGAAAAAGCACAGTGTATCCAGAAAACACATTATATGCAGCGATAAATGCACTGCCCAAGTGTCCCCTCTCCCCACTGCCTTTCAGCGGCAGGCAGCAACAAACAGGTCATCAGAGGAGGCCGAGATGATGATTAAGTTTAACATTGTCTGCAGTATTGCCAAAGAGTGCCAAAGCACTTTAAGCACAAGCACTTTTTCAGTAACTTATCTTTCTTGTAGATTGTGCTCCAAATAAAGAACTTTGTGTTGACAAGATTGTTAGTTGATTTTTTATAAATCAATATTGTCTATATGGACAGCAATTTTCCCCCCAAAAAAGTGATCATGTAAAACAGTGGGGGTTACGTGATGCATTTGAAAAATTTGGGTGCGCACTAGTGCAACCGTGGCAAAAAGTTAGTCTCGAGCCCTGGTCTAATGATGTCACATTTTAGTGCCTGCTCTGATCACTTAGAACCCCAGGAGAGCAGGTACTAAAAAAAATTACCTAGTACCAGGCACTATGACCTAACGGAAAACCCTGAAAACTGCGGTGAACTGTGCCAATTATATCCGAGTAGGTACTAATGGAAACCAAACTTTGAAACATGTCTACATGGCTAAATGTGCTCAGTTGCTGCCATGTGATTGGCTGATTAGACTGTTAATGTTAACTTTCTGTTAATGAGCAGTTGAACAGGTGTACCTAATAAACTGTCTGGTGAGCATGTTTGGGTATACATAGAAGTGACTACTCACCACTGGTTGTAGCTGTGTGCCGGGCATCATGGCGTTAGCGAGCTGCATCTGCTGGGCCAGCATGGCCATGTTTTTCTGCTGGATGAGGTTGTTTCTTCCATTGATCTCCAGCTGGGTCTTTAGGTGAGGAGGAGGATGCAGGTACTTACAGTTCTCCCTGGAACAGCGGCCCTGATGGGATGAGAGAGGAAGAGAAAGGAGGAGACAAGGAGGGCAAAATCAAGGGAGGGGGGTGGAGTGGTGAAGACAGACATACGGGAAGTGGTGGATTAGAATACTGTTCCCTGTAACCACAGCCTAATGTATAGAAGTAATGAGCCTTGAATTAAGTCGCTGCCCTCCTATTTAACAGGCGTTGACCTCACATCCTTGACATCTGGGCCTGCCACTCTTTTTGCCATAAAGCAGACCAATCAGTTCTGCAGAAGATGTAGGCTTACCACCTTCTCTATTTTCTCAAGGTCCCATTGGGAGACAAATTAGCTCCAAGAGCAGAGATAAAGAGAATTTACTGTCTATCTGCTCTTCCTAGGAGATTGTTTTACACAAAGCAAACATTCAACAAAGACAATGTTGCCGTATGCCTGTGATAAAAGCAACACTTTTCATTTTGACATTAGTCTGGAAATTAATTTTTTGGTTTTATTTGTTTATTATTTGATCAAAATCAAAAAACTTTGTGATTGTAATTTCTTAAATGCTGAAATAACATCTTTAAATGAGGTCTAATTTTAAAAATAAAACAAATTACATTGAATTGATTCTGCATTGTTAATCTAACCCCTAAGGAACTTTGTTTTGGGAAAATAAATTAGCAAAAGCTCCCCAGTCTCCTCCATCCTGACCACCTAAGAAGCTGTTCAACTTGATGCTTGATGTTTTACAAAGCCCTGTGAATCACCATTGATCTCCACTCAATTCAAACAAATGAGCCACGTGTCAATATCGAACATAATTTCAGTAAAGATGAGGCGGGAGAACTGATGCAGGATCGAAACGTGATTGGAGACTCCTGTGACACAAAATATAAACACATTATGGCGATCTAATGCTGTATTATGCTAGCATACTAGGGACTGTGGTCTGTGTCTGTGCGGATTCACTGCTGTGGGTGCTTATATTCATCCTGCAGCCAGCAGCCCAAAGGGAGGAGAGAATGTAATTTACACTCTCATAATGCCTGCTCCACTGAACACTCCCCTGGCTAGGTGTAATATCTTAGATATCTCCACCTCTCTTTCACTCCCCCTTTCTCCCTCATTCTCTCCCTTTCACATCAATCCCCATACATCCTGAGCCCCGTGCTGATATTTGCTCTCCTCATCATGAATACAGAGCAGCACAAGTGCCGACGTACTGCTGTGATCTGTGTATATATTCATGTATGTGTGCAGCATTTGTACTACTCCTTGCCTTTGTCAGCTTCTCTCTCTCTCTCCTTCTTGTGTCTCAACCACCTCATCAAAATGCATCCTCAATCCATCTATTCCCATTACTGCTTTATGTAAATCTTTTTCCAGGGGGACTGGGAAACCAGCCCTGCTACAACTCCACAGTGTCCCCTCCCATGGGGAATTAAAGGTTGGCTGTCATGCGACTGCTTATCTCAGTGAGATTACCTGCTGCTCGCTGTGGCCTACTATGACACCTTCCTTCACAACCTAACACATGCGCTCTCCCACTCTGGCTTTATGCTTAACACCTATCTTCTTTCTCCTCCTTTCACTTCCTGGTTTTGCTCCGTCTCTGCCCCTCTCCCATTTATTCTGCCTAGCTACAGCATGAAAGGTACTTTGCATTGGAGAGCAGCAGAATGTCAAGACTTCATCCAGCATTTTGATTGGCTAAAAGCTGTGAGGAATTGTATTGCCAGTCTGACCACTGGCCCAAAGGCACACATGAACATTGCTTCAAGCCCGGTTCATCCCTGTGTGGCTATAAACTATTGATCAGCGTTAATTGGCTAATGTCTTTTGATTTTCAGGGTACATTCCCTCTGAACTCGAGCATGTCAAATCCAGATGTGTGTGTGCATGTGTGTGTCTTTGTGCGATCAGCTGTGACAATGCGGCCCCTCAATTACATAAATTACAGCTCTATCTGAGGGCTGTAATTTATGTAAGCTCTTTTTCAGCGGGGTTCCTTCCCTCCATCAGTTTTCAGTGGTCAAAGCTCAAAAGGCTTTAAACACTTACACATTTTAACAAGCCATACTGGGAATAAGCTGCAAAATAATTACTTCAAGAATAAGAAACTTTTATAAAAGTTTTTACAAAAGAAAAAGTTTATTTCAAGACATTAGAAGCTTCTGGTAAACAGGTGGTTGCAGTGCTTTTCTATGACAAGCCAGAACGTAGATGAACTCATGTTGTCAGCCTTTTATTGAAATATTTATAACAAAAAACCCTTTTGACATTCTGGTGCTCTGGTGACTGCTCACTGCAGCAGTGTTACTTTCAAAACAACATGGTCAAATTTCTCAGGATATGTTTTTGAAAAATGTATTTTTTTCCTCAAAGATAAACAATATCAGCATATTACATGGATTGGGATAAAGACAGAATCCGAATTATCGTTTACTGGCTACATTCGGAAAGGTCAGCACCTTGATATATTCATCCCACTCTATTTTCACCTGCGGAGCCATATAGCAGTGTTGTTGTTCTCTGAACAACAACAGATGAGCCTGAGGTCCTTGCCAATCACTGTCTCTAATGTTAATGTTTTGGCTTCTCTCCTGTGGCTTTTCACCTATCGACTTGTCCTCAATGGAGACGTCAGTATGCTGACAGAGTACCAGCATCTGTCGCTCAAGCACTCTTTCCATCTTCTTCTCCTCTCATCTTGGACATGGACCCCCTAATGATCCTCTACCTAATCACACCCTCACTCTATCATGTGATTTCCTGAGGTCAACAGGCCCAGGATGTGAGTGGGCGTTAGGGCGTCTGGGCACGGATCTCTGGGCCTATTGACCTCAGAAAATCACATGATATGGTGGGACGCAGTTGCACAATGATGTCATCTGAAACCTTGGCTGATTGTGACCTACACCCGTTTTCACACCTTGGATCGTGTGATTAGGTAAAGGATCATTAACGGGTCCAGGTCCCTCTTGGGGGGACACTCCCATAGGGCTTACATCTGGGGGTCTCCACCATTCAACCTTGGAACTGAAGAAGCTTCTTGGATGAGAGGTGAAACGTCTTCAAGTAACTTAAGGAAGTCCAGACGCTTTTCTTTCCAAGCTCCTTAGACTACGATGACCTGGATGATGCGAGAACCTTAGTAGACATACTCCTCTCATTTTATTTTCTTGTCTCTTCTGTCTTTTTCCAATTCTTCAAGTCCAGTTCTCTGCAAATCCCTACCCAATTCTTTCTTCTTAAGACTACTAAGCACGTTTCACATGTTTGGTTCACTCTCCAAATAATGGAGGTGGCTATTCCTAAAATCCAGATTCCAACACTTGAACCAATTTACCTTTCCAATATTTTAGTTGCAATAAAGAACAGATAAAGGATTAGCCATTTAAAGACAGGAAACCACTTTCCACCATTAATGTGCATGGCAATCTGTTCTTAAAAATCACCTTAGGCTTATTAAACCAGGTATCTCTCATGTTATCACAGTTCCACACATGCAGATTCGTCTGGTTTGGTAACCAGTACCAACTTACCAGCTCGTCTCCAGCACATACCCCCTATGTCCAGCTTTACTATACAAAGAGGAGACACCTCATTAGTTTTATCATGCACACCTGTCCCTCTAACCTCCGTGGCACTGCCCCCTGAGCTCACTGCACCACCCCTCCCCTGCTGTTGAACCAGCGACCACGCCTCCGCCACAGTATGTAACTAGGAAGTCTTGGCCAAGGTGTGTGACAGCTACACTGACAATAAGTCATAGTAATTATAAATATTATAAATAATTATAAATTATTTATTATTATTTATTATAATTATAAATAATAAGTCAGTAGATAAGCTGACTGATTTCCAGATTGTGAGATTGGCCGCTTAACCCAGAAAAGCGAAGTTTTTGTT
The DNA here is from genome assembly GCA_015108515.1 of Hemichromis elongatus. Classification (NCBI taxonomy): domain Eukaryota; kingdom Metazoa; phylum Chordata; class Actinopteri; order Cichliformes; family Cichlidae; genus Hemichromis; species Hemichromis elongatus. Next base: position 47,246 of record VUQR01035852.1, read on the forward strand.
GAGAGTGCAACATCCTTGACGTCTCGGCAACCACCTTCGGTCGCAAGGATGCAATCGCAATCCTTGGACAAACTGAGTTTACGAATAATTGCTTACTAATTTATAAACACACACAAATTGTTACCAGGTTCCAATCAATCTGCCCAGATGAGTAAAACTTGTCTGTGATGAGTCTCTTTGCAATAACGAACTTAATTCATTTAAGTGCAAGGTGGTTCTGTTCTGGTTATATTCCTATATAAAACAAGGCTGCCAAGTGCCTATGTAGTTTTATAGTTTAATCAGGGGCATGAAACAACTTCAGATCTATTTGGATTCTGAATGCTAGCTAAGCTAAGTTGAATTTGCGATAGACAGTGGCGGATTTGCAACATTTGTAGATTTATCATAGTTAATTGCTGTAACATTGAGAACAGATGCATTTAATTGCCAGCTTGACCCCATTGAAGTGCAAACTGTCAGCAGACTGAGAGCAGACTGACTGTCTCTGTTCTTTTATCACCGTCTTGACGTACCAGATTCTCTTTGAAAACTGCACGTGACTGCAAGTGGTCACAGACCAGGTCCCTAACTTTAACGTAGCCATTTCAAAGGCTGTAAGTTTACTGCACACCATTATATTAATTCTGTGACTAAAGTTTTTATTTTATTCTGAAATCTTTAATCAAGGAGACCCAAGCAAGAAGACCCTTGCTTGTGACTTGTGGGGCACAGAATTGTTTTCATCTGCTTTTTATTATTTCCAAATAATTGTGTAATATATTTGTAAGAAAGAATAAAACAAATTAATTTCAGGAATTATATCACATATTACTGCTGTAGTAGTATCTGTTGTTGTTGTACTAGTTATACTAGCATTCATAGCAATTGTTGCTATTAATATGTTATTTTTAACTGCTGCTCCATTAATTGTGTGTTTTTTCATTTAACATCAAATGTTAGTGTATTTTTGCCATGTCTCTCTCTCATCATCTCCTGGTTCTGAGGTTTCTTCCTGTTTTTTTCTCCCCACTGTCGCCAAGTGTTTGCTTAAAGTGGATCGTTTGATTGTTGGGGTTTTCTTTGTATTATTGTAGAGTTTTTACCTTGAAATAACTGCTGTTATGATTTTGCACTATATAAATAACATTTAACGTAACTTACAATGTTTTAAATACATAAAGCCACATGTGGGGGTCAAGGGTCAAGACACTGACCCACATGTTTATGAAGTCACTGAATCACTATTTTTGCGTGCATGCAAAGGTTTTGTGGGACTATGATGAGAACCTTGCGATGTCAGTCTTACTTGTTGCCTGTGGTGCTTTGACAGCTCTCTGAAAGATGTGTCTGAGGAATTCCAGTGAATAAAACCTGTGGCAGAACTCCTCTCGGAGATTGGCAACAGAGGCAAAGACAAGAACAGAAGAAGTAAAAGGCACACAGTCAGAGAGAGCTACAAAAAAGCAAAAGGGAGTGAGACAGACAGAGACACAGATGCAGAGTGTGCTTTTCATATTAATATTAATCAAAGTGGTCTGTGCAAGTGATTTCGGCTGTGCCTTTGTTGGCATGTATCTACTGTATATTCTCCAAAGGGCTGAATGGCACATTGCTTTCCACAAAGTCCTTCTGTGCGTTCACTCCCATAATCACATGCTGATTCTGAATGATCTTTTAATCTACCCATCCAGAATGACTCATTCCAACTTAACCACACATAATCCAACAGCCTCTGATCTTTTCCGCATTTTCACTCTGTCTCTGCTCTCGGTGTGCCCGAGCTCCCAGTGAACACCGTGACCGGTGTGACAACTGTAGAGCTCAAGTCTGGACAGCCACCGTTCCAAGTCCCTTTGCATTATTAATTCTCTCCCAGTGGAAGTGCCTCTCCCTCCTGCTCGCAAAGACTAGCATCAATCAAGAAAGTGCCGTCTGGTTGAGGGCTGTGATGAGAATACACAAGCTCACACGCACACGCAGACACGCACTCTGGGGTATGTGCTTTCCTGACCAAAGGTTCCTGTTGGCAAGCATACGTCAGACAAAATATGACATCAGATACGGTACAAAGAACAGCCTGTCTGAGGACTCAGAGTGCTGCCAGACAAACCAATAACACACAGAAAGTACACACACATACAACCCGCACACACAGACACATGTACACACTCTAAAACAGAATTTTTATTAAGCAATACAGTTCAGCTGCAAACCACTGGCAAATCAGACAGTATGTTAGTAGGTAAACCCGATGACAAACATGTTTTTCTGAGACAAGAAAACATCCTGTGTTCATTGCCTTCCCTTTTTCCACCTCTCCCTGTGCCATTGCTAATACCAGCTGGCTATATAAGTCTCATTATCTCGTTCCAATCATTTATTAAATCTGGAACACCCCAGGTGCATTAGTATATTAGCCTGGATCAGTTAATGACCTTAAAATCTCATTTAACTGGGCAGAGGGATAAGCCGTTGAGACAACGACAAAGATAGATGTGTGGACAGAAGAATCACAGACAATGATAGACGAGGTGACGCAACACACCTGGTAGAAGCTAGTAATGGAACATAACAGCGGACGAATACGGCCTAACGTCACGGCTGACGTAGAATGCGAGGAAAGCTTTTAGCTGCAGTGCTCAATTAGCCAAAACACCAATTACATTGCCCAATAGCACACAGAGTGTTAGCATGTTTTGGGTGGACGCTAGTACAAAATCATTAGCACAGGAAGTTAATGACGGGGCAAAATCATTAGCCCCCGTGGCTAATGACAACACTCTGCTGCTGAGCTGAACTGCTCTGAGTTTGTGGTCCATTACCATACATGATGGAAATGTCTACCTCAAGTATCTCATGTCAAAGGAGCATTTGACAGTTTGATTCATTTATTACCGGCTATCATTTTCATTTTTTTTAATTAATATTATGCTCTGCATTTATACCAACTTAAAAAACCAAAACTGAATAGCTCCTCAATCGGTCCTTTGAGCAGCTTGGCTATTTTCAAGATAAGATAAAGAGAGGGCTCAAACTGACAAATCCCAGTGCTTCTCTTATTTGCACTGAATACACTGGCTAAATCACATCAATCAAAATATCAGAAAATAATGATCAAAGCCCAGAATTAGGATTTGAATCTTTTTGTTAAATTTGTCTGGATTTAATCGTGACAACAAAAAAACCCCAAAAAACACAGACCCCACACAGGATAGATTTTGAAATTCTTTCCATTTTGCTGTGAGGAAATGAATGAAAGTCTCCAAACAGATTATTGAGAAACAGGCACTTGGGGAAATCTAATGCAGTGGACAGAAATGTCTGAGGAATTACAGTGGCATTGCTTTTTTACCACCAGTTCTGACTTATTTCACAGTGGGCCACCCGACAACTACTGGAATTGGTTCAGAGAGTGTATACCGTGTAATCATTAGACTCCCTTTGCACCGGGCAAATCGGGATAAGGCATACCTTCTGTATCTGCTGCTGACCAGGCTGAAACTGAACACTTGCACGTTCAAAAAAGTCAGCATTAGCACCCAAGAAATAAAGATGCTAGTGAATAAAAGGATTAAATGTAACGTCAAAGTCAGCAGCAGAGCCGTTTTTTCATATCTGCTCACTATGCTCATTTTACTAAAGTCACACAGCCCAGACTTTCCTTATTTTATTTTTCACTCGCTTGTAGAATTTGCTTTAAAATGAAAAATGAAAAAGTTCAAGTAAAAGAAAGTCTCTGTGGTGTCTGACACTCTCTGGAGGATGCATTATAGGTGGGAAGTGTTGTCCTGGCTCCAGTGGGAACGTCATCGTAGAGTTGGGCAAGGCAAAGTCCCTAATTAGCTTTGTTCTCATTTAGCCTACGACGGTATCTCCCCTCAGACAGACAAACACACACATTTTCAAGCACACATATAGACAGCAATGCAGAGAGAGGGGAGAGAGACCACCCCACAGCCCCTGAGATCTGGCCCTTCTTCTCTATTTCTCTTTCAATTAACCCTCTTCCTCCATCCTCTATCCGTTCATCTTTTTTCTCTCGGCCTTTATCTCTCCTTCACTCTCTGCCTGAGCGTTGCCTATTCACAATCTCTAAAGTTTAGTCTAATTCAGTTTTATCTCCCATTCACTCTGCCAAGAAGGCAGGCAAAGAGCAGAGCCATTAAAACAGCCTTAATGGAAGACTGTTGAACAGGCAGACAGGATTCAACAGCTTTTAGGCCTAATTATTTTCTGCCCATCTTTGTAACACTTGTTCTGCAGTTATACTGTATGGGCGTCACTGGCTGCTGGGGACAGACCTCTTTTTTTTCTTTATATTCATCTAAATCTTCCCCGTCTTTTCATATCTTGCTCTCCATCTATTTTCGCTCTGCTTAAATTGCTTTACACTTATTGTCATTAAGTGTTCATTAAGCGGTGGGCTAAAAAGTTTTTTTTTAATTGTTTGCTTATGACTCTATTTGAAGGGAAAAGAAAGCCAGACTTAGCTGGCAGGGAAAAAAATAGAAAAAAAAAGATGGAGTTGTCCTTGTAAATGAACAAAAGATGCTTGCTGACAAAGACTGGCAGCTGCCTTTGGTTTGTGCTGTGATCTTTAGCAGCTACATAAAGTGGCTCCGAAGTGAAAACAAAAGATGCTGTTGGCAACAGGAGACAGGCAACAGAGAGCGCTGCTCTCAGCCAGTGAAAACTGCATTTGACCTGGTCGCTTGAGAGCATGAAAAACGGTTCGATGCCTTCTCTGCATAATGACCTGAAGAAGAACTTAATGTCAAATGACTTTTCTTTTTTATAAGTCAGGATCTAGTAAAGTCAGCTGGCTGGAATGTTTTATTCAGCTCTTCTGATGAGTCATGGGGGACATGGCAGATAATCACAAGACCACACCCTAAAGCTTCGGAGTGTGAAAAAGTGAGGGCAAGTTGTCAAATGCTAGTAGAGACATCTCTTCTTACATCCATGTGTGGCACATCTTCATTCACGCTCACACATACACACATTCTCCTTCAACAAAGAGTATCACTGTACTGGCATCAGCAGCTAGTGTCATTGCCTTGAGGTTAAAGCAGATAAGAGAGGATTAGCATTCATTACTCCACAGAGTGATGATATACCCACTGCAAGCACACACAAAATGATCCACGGGCATTCTTAAAGCGCACACACTCGAGGAGCATAGCCAAATGCTTTTCTCCAAAGATTACATTAATAATAGAAGGGAAGTACAAAGGAAACAACAGTAATACAGCATGTAATCCTTTCTATCATCAACAACTGCAGAGCTGGAAATGCTTAAACTGAAGCCTTTGGGATACACAACGAGTTTTGGCATTGTTGGGAGAAAAGGAAAAGAAAATAAGCACAATAATAAAAAAAGGAAGCTGACTACACTGAATTAACTATTCAGTGCAAGCTCCTTCTATTTCCATGATGGTTACACGATGAAGTTACCTGTTTTCCATGTGCACTACCCAATAGAAGTTGAACAAAAGTAAGATTTGTTTTCAAAAACTGATAAATAGGCTTTTTTTTCCCCCTTGGAATCTTGTCTCCTCTATTAGAAAGGAGCATTGAGCACAGAGTGTCTTTTTCTCCATAAAGAGCCAAAAGGGAGCAAAAGTAAAAGATGGGCAGAAAGAATAGAAACAAAGACTGAGATGGAGTCACGGGTTAAGGATGTATTCCGTTGGGGTGATATATCATGTAGAAAAGCATGACACAATGTGTCTTAATTCCCTCCCACACACACTGTGCACAACAGAGCAAAGGGCCATCACCCCCCCTCCGTCTTCACATAGCGCCTTCCGGCTGCACACTCATCCGCATCGATCCACATTGATCAAAGTCGGCTTGTACCACTTCAGCAAAGAGCGGGGAAACGGTGGACAGGGTGATCACCTTCTCTAAGCCTCTCTCACAATGGACTCATCTTGTCAGAGCTGCCACTGCCACGTATTGTATCCTGCTGTGGTCACAAAACACAATGTTGGTCATTAACAAAGCCAACAACAAATTCAGGCTAAAACAGAACAGAATTTAGTTAGAGGCTTACATGAAAAAAGCTTGCTTCAGAAAAAAAGGTTCTGACTGTACTCGAGATGTCATTCAGATCAAATATTTGTGAGTACATTTAGTCCAGTCTAAACTTAAAATACCAGCAGGGAAGCTGCAGTGATAGACACTGCGGTGACAGACAGCAAGCTGTTGGCAGACCCAACACAACACAGCTGCTGTAGCCCTTCTGATGGCTGAGCCTGATACCGATGTAATCCAGTTAAAGCCTCCTGAAGAATCACAATGTCTAACAGCAAGCCCTGCAACATGCACTATAACAATAAAGGGATATTACAGACATTCTTCAATATTGCACATGCCGAAGAGCCGACTGGCACCACTCCCACTCACTTCCACACTCCCTTTCTCTGTTATTACTTTCCTTCCATCTGTACACCATCTTCCTGCACTTCCTTTTTCTCCACCTGTCCATCATTGTCCATGTGACATAATTTGATTTCTGCCCATCACTCTTTCAGTGTCTTTCGCTCCATTTCGTTGCTACACAATCTCTTTTCCTTTCTGAGCGGCTTGCTCGACGTCACCCTCGTGCCTCATCCGCGTCTCTGCAGGGATTACACTCTCGGTGTCTTTTATGTCACGATGATGCAACTGGAGATGCAGATATTTGCTGCAAATGACATTGTCTCATTTTGTCATCTCACCTCATTTTATTTGTCATTATTTACTTGTTTTATTTAATTTCATGTGTTCATTTGCTCAGGTTTGCATGTTTCCGGGTGGATTTTACAGGTTGCTGTAAGAGGGTGAGTCAAAGTTGATGTATTAGTCTTTGTAGGAAGAAAAAGAGAGAAAAGCCGTGCTGAAAGCAGCAAAACATCCGCTCCATAATGGTCACGAAGGATCGATACAGCACGGCGACAAAGTGCTGATAAACAGTCTGGTTTCTGTTAATTAGCACTTCTCTAATGATCTCTCTCTCACACACACACACTTTCTCCTCCTCTTTTCCCCACTCTTTCACTTTCTGTACTTCCCTCCCACCCTCTTCCTTTCCTTCCATTAAAATCCTTTCTTTCCCCTTTCTCGATCACTTGGTCACTCCTCCGTCTAACTCTGCTGACGCTGTCCTCCCAACCAACACTCTATCTCCGAGCAAAGAAAACAAAGTGAGGGGAGGAACCCGAGTTCTTTTCATAAGCGTGATGAATATCCCACTCCTGTGTTTGTGGCTGATGGCTCTCAAGGATGAGATTTAATGAAGCTCTCATCCAACTCTGATTATTTTCTAATTAAAGGAAGGAGTGATGAGGGCAATGAGTAAATTCATGAATGCATGTTTGTAACTGCGGGGCAAAAAAAAAAGAAAAAAAATAACACGACAAACACGCCAATGACAGACGGCAAAGACAGTAATCATACTCAGCTGAATCTTGTTTACTGCGCTTCATTGGGAATGGAGGTCATTTGGCAGCAATACATGATCGTAGCACTTAAACAAATTACAAATCTAGCACAGAGGTATGTTTAATATATACCGCAAAATGCGTACACATCTGCTGTAAATATTTTTCCTTATTTGCATTAATTCGGCTAAAAAACTGGATATCTGCAAACATATTTTTTTGCATTTAGCAGTTTTTCATGCTTCTTGTATCTTGCCATTCAGTTCTTGTACCAATAATTTAGTTATTTACTAAATGTGTTACTTTTTTTAAGGTGAAAAACAGAAACCCTAATTAATATCTATGCTGTTTAATGTAAATGTTGTATTTAAAAATTCTTGTATTTCAGAACAGAGAACACAGCTAAGGTTTGGTTCTGCTAAAAGTAGTCACCAGGGCTACCTGGTGAGTAAACCCTTTCAAAATATCAGGCTAAACTATTTCTGCTTTAATTGGTCTTAACATTAACAATGTTAACCATTAGTTTGTTTAAGTCACTGCACCCAGTGTTGTGGAGTAACTGAATACATGTACCGGCATTACGTATTTAAAATACAAAATATGAGTAACTGTATTCCATTACAGTTACCGTTTAAAAAGGTGGTAATCAGAATACAGTTACTTTGTTGAAATAAGTGGTTTACACGGCGGTCTTTTCCTGTTTCATATGTTAGGCTGTGCCCTGTCTATTTCTGGTAACTCCACGCTGGTGGAAACCCAAACTCAACACGCATTAAGAGGCTCTAATGTTTTAATCTTGGGGCCCATGTCACTCCTACTTGCGGCCCGCATAATGATGTGAAGAAATATTTTTAAAAAGTATTATTCAAAAAATGATTTAATATGTAGGCAGAGTGTTATGGGCATAGCCCTAAAGAATTTAGCCTCATGGGGAGTGTAGTCCGTGCTGCCGGGAGAATATGTGGAACTGCATCTCCCGTTATGTGTCTGTGAGCCCGAGGGAGGGAGAAAAAGCAGAGTCAAAAAAGCACGAGTTGTCACTGACCAGAAACGGGAGATGGAAGCATGTAATGTAGTTTTCGGCTACGAGCCCGACACAGACACGAAGTATTAGCCAGAGGTCCCTTTACTACGGTCTGGAGCCGCGTGGAATAGTTTTCTATACAAGATCACATAGTCATCATCCTGCTGTTACTCATTTTATATTAAGATTTAAAAATCTAGTTGGTATTGGTATGGAGAGTAGCCTTCGGTATTAGTAATAAATCACACAGCAATATCACATTCATGTAGTTGTAAAAAGCACGATAATATATTAAGTAATCCAAAGTATTTAGAATACGTTACTCTCATTGAGTAACGTAACAGAATACGTTACAAAATACTTTTTGGGGCATGTATTTTGTAATTTGTAGTGGAATACATTTATAAAATAACCATCCCAACATCGACTGCACCTATTTCTCATTTTCCTAGAAAAATAAAAATAAATGACAGTTGGAGCCAAATTTCTCAACAGTACTTTAGTTAAAAAACAATTTTCAAAGACACAACAGTTTGTCGTGTGGAGACACTCATATCAATCCAGTTTGGCTTTACATAATACCACAACTATCAGGCTCTTATTTGAAGCATTGTTGCAGACTACCCGCACAACACGTCTGCCTTTGTTTCCACTTTGATCATCCAAACGCTCTCCTCACCCATTCTAATTTCTCTGTTCCAGTGCGTTGCGATTTGCAAGCTATACTGCCGTGGCTTCCATGACGACACATAATCGCTTCAAAATGTCCAATGACACGACAGCATGAGACTTGCCTGGCCTCCAGTTTCCTGCCTGCTCTAGCCTGCAATATCATTAACCAGGCACCAAAGCCACTCTATCGTGATTACCTACCTGAGCTGAATACGTATTCTTTTTCAGGACCCTTTGTGCTTTACTGAGATCAGCGCGTGTGCTTGTTTCATTGTGTGAGTGGGTGTCTGCAGGAGAGAGTAAGTGTTTGCTGCTCATGTCAGTTTATGTGTTTATGTGCTGGAACCTGAAAGTGAATGATTACACTTCAGAAGAGTTACTGCACGGTGCCCGGACTCGTGCAATCGGATGAAGAGTGCGGGGTCAGTGATGGATAGAGAGAAGCGGAGACGGAGCAAAGATGGGGGTAGGCAGAATTACGGTGCAGCCAATCGACAATAGCAGGAAAACAAGTTGGCAGATGACTCTCTGTCCTGGGGTGAATTAATGTTCTGTTGCTTCCACTCTCCATTTACTTCATGCTCCACCCCCGTACACCTTACTTGTCTGCAGTCTAATTTAAATGTTTGTTTTATTACATCAACCAGAAAGAATTACAAATGGAAAGCTTTAAAAGAATTCAGAAGATAGCGAGAGGTGATGTAAAAAAAAAGGGGTGGGGGGATCAGCACACACGGCAAAAGGCGATGAGTTAGTTTGGTGAGTCGGGGACGGGGATGGGAGGAGGTGAGACAGGCTAACAGGAATGGATCGCGCCATAACTGATTACATATTCTATTCACAGCAGCAGCAGGAGCAGCAATAGCAATGGGACATCACGACTCAGCACGCAGATATCCTGATATTACCTTCGGACTGTCTAAATGTCCAGGGCGCTCCAGTTCGTTAGGAAAACACATGCAGAAGTACGTATATGCAATGCCAGAACAATGACACACATATTTGTAGAGAAATAGACTCAGAAAGACCACAAGTTGAAGAATGAAGGGTGCCAAAAGGTGAACGAGGGAAGTTTCCATGAGCTAAAGGGCTATTCCTGAATGCCCTTGTATATATTTTGGCTCTGGTGTTGTTGTGTCATGTCTCCATGCTGATGCAGCATGTTTAAAGATGGATGTGTGTGTGTACGTGCGTCTATGCTGATGCAGTGTATCCACAGATGGATGTAATGGTGGCCTCTCTGAGGACAGAGAGACATTTAGAGGAGACGTTTCAAGGGAGGACCTGCTCATGAATCTAGCCAGACAAAGTTAATAGCTGCTGGTTGCGTGTGTTCACTCCTCAGTTCATGGCAATGTGCTAATAAAAGTCTCTCTTAGACCCATACGTGTGAATAATTATATATAGTATATCCTGCTTAGTAAGACCAGACAACTTACAAATGGATCTGCAGAAAACCAGTATAAATGTACTGATCCCCCAATGACCGAAAGGCGACTTTAGGGTAAAACTGAAATTTGTATCACCTAGAACATCAGCAAATACTCTTTTGTATGTGACTTGTTCTGTATACTTACTTGGTAAAATAAAATTAAAAAAAACATAAAAATACATATAAATAATTTTTAGTCCAATTTATTTCACTCTAATTTTCCGCAGTTAAGCAGCCATTGACATAAGTGTTTTTGCCACAGACTGTAAGGTCTAATGGGAATCACTGCTAATTTTAGCAATATAGGCTAACTAGCTTTCACTTCCTTAATTTTTCAAAGTGTAACGGGAGCTCCCAAATGTCAGGACACAGCATCTGCTAACAATGCTCACCCATGACTGCCCATGCAACTGATTACTCAAAAAAAAACTTGCTTACTAAAATATGTTAAATATGCAAAAAAGTATAATGATTGTAGACCACTGAAGTAATTATAGTGGAATTAGGAAACAGCCTGGAAACGAGCCAAAAACTTGACTCAAATTAAAAAACAAAAAAATGTAAAATGAAATAAAACTATTACAGCATGACTCCCCTGAAGGCCAAAGCCTGATGACACAACAAAGACGCTTAAATTTTGTCCATCGAGTAACTAATAAAGCTCCAGACAAACAAACGTCTCACCAAAATATGATGAAAAGTGATAAAAGATAAAAATCGCTGTGTGTGAAATGGAAATGAAAGTGTCTGGGATGCCTGCAAG
>VUQR01035852.1:58562-73608 GCA_015108515.1 Hemichromis elongatus
AAGGAAAAGCAAAAAAAAAAAAAAAAAAAAAAAAAAAAAAAAGAAGAAAAGGGAGAAAGGGGGACGGGGGGCGGGATGGGTTGAGTAGAGACAGATTAACAGAGGTAATGAGAGGAGAGGATGAGAGCGAAGAGCATGGCAGGAGAATACAGATACAGAGCAGATTAACTCTGTCGGAGTACGTTTCCTTTTCAAAGAGTTCTTATTCAATATACTGCATCCCTCTGTGGACTACACACTCGCACACACACACACTCCTCTACCTCTGTTTTCAGCTGGGCTCTCATCTCAATATATATTGCCTAGCCTATTCTGCTGTTATCTGTTCTCGTTGCTTTCCTCTCGTCCGCTCTTGCTCACCCCTTACATTTTTAAAAACATTTTCAAGGACTTTGAAGTATACAGTATAGCTATGTAGGCCACAATACCTTCCCAATGCCGCTGGCCTGTGTGTCTCTGCAATGTGACGATGTGCGACTGTTGAGTGCGGCTTTTAAACACCGATCACTGTGACAGGCACACCAGGTGATCATTGTGTAAATATGTTTTTATATTTCAAACTAACAGAACAGTATTGATTCAAACACCAGAGCTTTACAACACAAATACATCAGCGTTGTTGGTTCAGAGGATAATGAGTTTACCAAAGAGTGTTTTTTTTTTTCCTCTGACTATCTTGCATGAATTATTAAGGTCCTTTGGGGAACTTTAAACAAACATAATAATACTCCATCTTATTTGATTAGAATGTGCCTCTTTAGTCCCCATTGGTTGGCACATCAAAGTCTTTATTTTAAGTAAGGATTCAGCAGAAATCAGACCTTGTTGTAAACTACAGCCACATTCCAGCGATTCTGGTAACAGCTAACCTTTTTTTAACAATAAAATGAGCTTCTGTGCTTTTTTCAGTGCCTAAGAAGCTTTTGCTTCTTACAGGAAAATATTTTAATAACCTCACTTGTTGCTTGTGCCACTCTATCACTTCCTTAATGCACTTGAACAGGCACTCTAGTGTTTACGGCGGCAATAACACACATAACCACTGGTGTGATGATAGCAAGGGATTCCCTGTGTTATTGCAATAATACAGTCACCAGATCTCAAGTACACACGGAATCACTAGTATAATCTTAACCTTCAAAGGCTTGCATCATGAAACTTAAAACAGTGCGGCACATTTAATAGGCTCAGACAATAACGGTACATTTACAGGCCAAACTTTCAGTTAAGAACTTGGCTGCGTTGGGTTTAACAAACAGCATCTTGGAGAATATACTCCAAATGCTCTGCTGAATGAAAAGATCCAGGAAGGAACGGCACTCGTATGCTCAGCTGTAGCCCGTCTGGTTCTCCGGCGCTTTTATGTGACACATCACTGGGGTTTGGCTCGAGTGTGACATGAACATCCCCTGGATTGCCAAATCTAAATATGTCCTTACCTAATAAAAGTCAGACCCCACACTGACCATAAAACTTGAGACAAAAGCATTGCGGTACTTCAAACAGTGTTTGATCTTTCATTGCTGAACTTTCTCTTTGTCTATGTTGGTTTTGTTTTGCCTTTTTCATTCCGGCAACTAGAGTTTTGCGCACAGTGAGCAAGTCAAATTAAATCTAACCAGTGCCCCTCCATAAACACATTCTTTATAAGATGCTTTTTCTGGCTTTGCACAAAGAGTCAGAATTGAAACCCTTGCTGCCTGACTGGTTAATTACCATAAATCATCTAACAGCCCATTATTCAACATTACATCTGAACAAAATTGCTGACAGACTGTTAAAATTGTGACATACTATATTTACACCATATTTTTGACCAACTTGAATGTCAGACACCAAAATACTTGTAGCTCAGTTTAACATACATGTTTACTCAACCAAACCTATTAATAATAAAAAGAAAAATATTATACTGTGTAAGAAAGAGAGAACGACTTGACGGCACATTGTTTCACCACATGACAAAGAAAGGCTGCAGATTCAGGACACAATGCCCTTGAAGTTTCCTCAGTGAAAAGGTGAGGAACAATTACAAATAAACTCCACCTAAATATAACGTTCTTTACTTCTTCTTCTTTCATGTAACATATTTTTCTACCAGCAAAAATAAGGTAACGGCAGAGAAAATGCATCACTTATACAACATTTAATGCTCCCTTCTTATCACAGAATTTCCTGTAACAACTACTAATATATATGTCTGCGAGGACTTTGAAGTTTTCTTTGCGTGTGTAATGTTGTTTTCTTTGAAACAAATAATTTGATAATCCTCAGCAGGCTTGTTTGGAAACTCTCAAATACATTCTGTACAAGATGAAAAAAATCTTCGTGGGAAAACTGATTAGAAAAACTCCCCAAAAAGCAAAACTAAACTTACTCATGTTTACTGTTGAAAAAAAATGTATTTTTAAGAATAGAAGACATTTTGCATTTAGTATCAACCTGTTAGTTTCAACGATGTATAATTTGGCAACTTTGAAAGGAGCTAAATGGTTGTAAACGTCTTATAAAATAAAGCCAATTTACAACAATTATAGTGGAATCATGTTTAATATTTTAGAATAAATATCAAACGGCCAATGAAAAAAACAGAAATTTTAAAGAGAAGAAATTGCTGAGGAAGTCAACTTGCTGTCAGATCATTTTAGCACAGTCATCATTAGCCAGTCTGGTATACTTCAGTGGAACCCCTTTGGCTTTTTTGGCTCACTCTCACCTGTTTCCTATCACAGTCCAATTATTGTATTTCGTCAGCTTAAATGCCCCCAGATTTGCTTTTTATTCACTTGCACTGAAACCAGCTTTCTGTCCAACTGCTAATAGCAAAAAGCTGTTGAGTTCCTTCAGCAGGAGACAAAAGAAAGAGCACATCCCACTGTTTTCCATTCTCTCAAACAGTTACAAAAATACCTTGTTTGTTTGAGCCTTCTGAAACTGACTGTTTACATCCTGATCTGGCATCTCTTTCTGTTTAAACGTAAATCGTTTTAAGAGTAGAGGGAATGCAAGGTCACTCCAATACCACAACGTCTAAAGGTGCATTCAGCAGCCACACTCTTCTGCAGAGTTTCTGCACCAGCGCATGGCATCAAGCTACGTCTGCATTTGGCAGGCTGAATGGAGAAATGTTTTAAATACGACACAACTGCAAGCAAAGTCAAAAGTGAACACCACCTCACAGAAACTCACTGTTGAAAATGAGAACTCAGGTTGTAGACATGTCTGATTCATTTGAAAATCTTGAAAAAAAGGACCTATTAGAGAAGAGTTTTGAGTATTTGACCAAAGTGGTAGATACTGTTTGATTTATTATAGTTGACAACCTCTAAACAGAACGATGGCTGAAACTCACTGTAGACTGTAGAAGCTGTTACAATGCATTATATTATCAGTATTTCTTCCAGTAGCAAATTAAAACTAAATAAAATCATTTTTGCAAAGATCTCCCTCTGTTATACCCCTTGTTAACGAACCTTCCACCACATTCACCACTGACATTGTCGAAAAGCTGAATGAAGTTTAGGTATAAATAAAGATATTAGCATAAAAGACCAACTGGTGAGAATTCACGAGGCTCTGATGTGAAAATAAAATGTGCGTTTACTGAAAATGGGAAAGACTTAATTCGATACATAAAGAAGATGAAATTAAGGAAGATATCCATGCGTGTTTCTACTGGTCCTGCTACAAGTCCTCCTTTCCTTTGCTAGCCTGCATTGTAAAAGCACTAAAGGGCGGGTGGTATGAAAAATTATCCAGGGGTGGGAAGCCACGTTTACCACCATCCATCCCTTTACTCCTGTTTTTCTATCCACATTCTCCTGCCTGTCCTTCCCTTATCCCCTTGCCCCTTCTCCATGCCTGGCTATGTATTATGAATTCATCTGCAGATAAAGCAGATCTATCATTCTGTCATGAAGGCAGGGGAGGGAGGTAGACTGTGGAATGCCCTGGCACTGAGAGCAGGGAAGGGCTGTGTGCATAGTGCTATGCTTTCTTGCACATTCCCTGCTGCGCCTGCTCTTGCCCTCTCCAGCTCTGTCTGTCTGTCTGTTCCCATGATCCATGCAACGGCTCAGCTGCCCCCCTTATCCTTTCCTGTCTTACCTGTACCAACTAAACCCACACAAGCCACCTTAGCTTCAGCCAAACAGCCCATAACTGTAATAACACAGTGCCTGCATCCCCAGGTATAAACCAAGGCCTAGACTGCTTGACTGACTCCCAGCTCAAGTTTCCAGTTACACAGAATAACACCCTGCTTGCCAATCAGATAGGGGACAAATTACAAGACGTGCACAACAGAGTACACAGAGCTAGAGGATCCAGAACGACTGTGCCCACTGGAGCCAAAATATAGCGATTTACCTCACAGATAGCTCTGTTCTCAGCACATATAAAATATATAAAGTAATGAGAAAGCAGTTAGAGGTATGTGTGTGCATGTTGTACATTTGTCTTGTGTTCATCTCGTGTACGTTTACTTTTTTCGATACAAAACAGCCTCTCAGCCATCATGTTTGGCTCTCGGCCACTGGCCAGCCTTCATACCCAATCTCGTTAATGTTGATACAATGAAAAAATAAACTGTATATTCGATGTGTATGAGTGTTTATAACACTTTGCAGCATGAAATTTAAGAATCCATCCATCCAATTTTCTCAACCAATCGAATTCTTATCCCAGCTGTCATTGGGGTAGAGGGTGAAGAGAAACAACCATTCGCTCTCACAGTCACACTTATATTAAATCATATTTAACCTAACGCGTTATTTGACTGCGAGAGGAAGAACCCAGCCAGCCGGTAAAATCAAACCCAGGACGTTCTTGCTTTGAGACAGTGCTAATCGCTGCACTCCTGTTTCACCTGCATACGTGTGTTATCAAAATTTACCTCCTTGACTGTCTTATTTTCTCTTCCTTTTCTTTAAGTTCACCTTTGTCTTTGTCATCTTCAAACTATGTTTTATATCAAATTTTTTTGGAAGAAAAATGCCTGAAATAAATGATATCAGCATCTCCTTATCAAATTCATAACATCTGAGATATCATAATGTTTATGTTGGCATTTGTTCCCCTAGAGTATCTGCATTTCAATATACAGATTATATTGTGAAAAGGAGGCGCTTATTCTTGAACTATGCTGACATTATGGTGGTAGGGTATGTTTTGTGTCTTCTTTAGTGATTTCCTCCAGAATCGCTAAGAAGCAGATGTTTCTAGTTTGGACTGAACACTGTTTGGACTCATTTCGTTCTATTTGTAAAAGTATTAACATTTCCATCAGTCTCGGCTATACTTTGTGTTTAGTTGGCAAACAATTGTATGCTAACATGCCAAACTAAGATGGGGGCAGCTGTAAAGCAGACACGTCATCGCTAATCTTAGCGTGGCTCTAGATTCAGTTCCATTCAAAACTGTCTGAAAATCAGAAACCTCTTCAACCACAGTGGCTGGCTGCCTCGAGCTAACATTCATGAGTCAAGATGCAAAACCTCTCCAGTGTCTCCAGTCGCCAGAATCAAACTTTTGTCCTCTGTCCACCTTCCATACCACTCACACTTACGGTACAACAAAAGCATATCAGTTAAGCTTCTTGCAAAATGTAATAAGTAAAATGGTTTGAAAGCCTGTAAACAGATTTGGTGAGAAGCCGTGTCAATGAAACTTTACTCGCGCCTAGGGCATTTTAATCTCTTTTAAGCATCAGATAAATAATTCTCGCCCCATTTGTTGTTATACCTTAATATATGTATTTGTGTTTTCTTCACAACTTCTCAGCTCAGTCCATTTTCCTCCCTCTTTCCATCCACTCTGCCATCTGATTTTTCTTCCCCTGTCTCTAAGAGAGGAGCTGCATAGTGGTAGTGTGTTGTCTCAGTGCCAGGGCAAAAATAGACAGTAAATTACAGAGCCTTCTGAGAACACCCCACTGTGCTGCATGACCTCAAAATAACACACACAGACATATACCCGCAGACTTACATACAAACGTGAATTACACAGTATGCTGTCCTACTTCTCTGTTTCCCATGCAGCCTGTTGATGTGACGATCACACAAAATCTTTTGCATCGTGCCAACCAACAGTCCTGCACCAAAGTTATGTGCCTGCAAAGGAAACTCTGAGTCTGATTCACAGATGTTAATGCGATTATGGCCTCATCTCAGCTTACCCTGACACACAAACATACTTTTAATAGTATTTATACCATTCTGTATACCTAAATATAACTAAATGTAGTCATAAGAAGAACAGCAATAAAATGATATTTTATGTCTATTTCGCAATTGAGTTAAAGAAACTGATTAATTCTCCAAACACATCAGTTTATAGGTTTTGCACCGCTAATTCTTAGACAATGCTTGTTAGCAGCATAAGCTCAAAAAACCCCACAAAAACAAAAAAAATAGGGCAGTGCTGATTGAACATCACAGGTGTTTGTCATACTCACCTTGAGAGAGTCAAAACAGGCAATGACTCTGCCATTTTCCACTTGACAGCTCTTGGCAGGGTGGGCGAACTTGCACTCACTGTCTGGTCGTGAACAAGTTCCTCTCTGGAATTCCCGACAAACCTCCAGTGTCAGCCACTTTGTGTCCCGGATCGGTGTCACATTCACAGCCATTTTAAACCAGGAAGGAGGGGTCGATTAAGAGTAATAGATATCCAGCAAATGCAGTTATGTCTATTTCTGTATGTTTCTAATAACACTGGGACAAATGATGAGAAAGTACAGATAAAGGACATGGGAAAAAGGCAGACTTTACAAATTTTCTCCCCAGGGTCCGACTCTGAATTTAAGTCTAAGAGGCCTTGCTCTCGTCTACCACCTGTGGCCCATCCTAAGAGTCTGTTCGAGGCTCCTTCAGCACCTGTCACCCAGGGCTTAGGCTGCTGATGGCCAGAGAGACCTGCTTTGTAATCGCTCTCTTTCAAACACCCACACCGTGCACACCAGTTCTCCCTCTGCCTTGCTTGCTCCTCAGCTGAACTGTCAGGTGAGATGAATGGCAAAACACATTATCGATCGAGTTGGCCCATGATGAAAAGATGCATGGCTGGAGGAGGGAAGAAAGCAGCAGAGGAGGAGGGGAAGGGGGAGAGGGGCCGGTGGAGGGGACAGCAAAGAGACAATCTTCTTCTGCTAAAACGAGCCGATAAAAACGCTGCCTTCAGTATCGGCCTCTGTCTGCGGAGAAAGGTGGCGTATTTGGCTTCCACAGCGGAGGGCTGAGTGGCATGGGTGGAGAGAGGTTTGGCTAGCACACAGAGGAGGAGATGGAGGGGAGGAGGGCGGTGTCAGTAATGTGCAGACAGCCTCAGTGGACGAGGCTGGCAATCATGGCAGTCCTGGTGCTCGTGGTGTGACTGGCAGCTCCAGCAGACATGGGCAGGCGCAGAGGCACAGGCGGCTTCAGCGGAGCCAAACAGCCACAGGGGTCAGCGAATGAAGGCACTTCTCTCTGTGGAGACGGAGGGAAGAGTATTAGGGTAACAGCGCTTATTGCACATACATGCTCACAAACACAAGGCTAATACTCTCCCTCTCAAACACACACAATTGGATTCACACACAGAGCCTCATTTGA
The DNA here is from genome assembly GCA_015108515.1 of Hemichromis elongatus. Lineage (NCBI taxonomy): Eukaryota > Metazoa > Chordata > Actinopteri > Cichliformes > Cichlidae > Hemichromis > Hemichromis elongatus. The sequence goes on from VUQR01035852.1 coordinate 66,155, forward strand.
ACTTGCCTCCCATTCACTTTGTTGCACACGCTCTCTCAAAGTAGCTCTCGCAGACACTACCAGGCTCTCAGCTGGAAAATCAAACACCACATTGCTAACAGGAAAGCACAGCAAAGCCAATTTATTTCAAAAGTCGACAATGAAGAAGAGAGAGAGGGGGAAGACAGAAAGTGGAAGAGGGGCAATTATGTTATGCATCTTTGTCTGCATCAGTATTAATTAACATTTAGAATTAGCACTCTAAACAAACAGAAAACAATGATGACAAGTGAGCGATAACAAGACAATACAAAAAAAGAAAAAAGAAACACAATAAAGAAAAATCAAATAGCTATATTGCAAAATACTGCAGCCGATACTTACAAACAGCTAATCGTGAGCACCCGAGTATCAAAGTATTGATGAATGATTTAACAATCGGCCCTCAGTAAGACTGAAAGTAGCCTATCAGCAGGCTAGATGGTTCTAGCGTCACTGCTGGAAGGTTGCCGGGTAGGACAAACAAGGCAATGACTTGATAAAGGTCGCTACAGAAGAAGGAAATATTTGGGACACGCTTCTTCTTTCTGCTCTTGTTACACTTATTCCTGTGTGAAGTCTTTTATCCAAGAAAAAATGCTTGCTGAAAGAACATGACTGTCCCTTAAATCTCCAACAGCTTACAGGAAGTGCCCCAAAACCTACATCCCACCAGTGATTACATCACTTCTGGGTCTCCCACACTTTAAGTGATGTAATTCTGTGACAGTGCTATCCTGAAAGAGTGGTATGATGTTTATATAAAGCATCCAACAGATAGGAATCATCTGGTAACTTCAAAATGACCTTATTTAGAGTGACCCCCAGTGATTCACACAGAGGCTCTATTCCTAAATATGTATTCTTAGTATTAGGTAATGCCTCTTTAACTATTTAACTGTTACGGTTTCAGTGGGGTTAAATTAGTATTTATAGTGTGTAAAAAAAACAAAACAAGACAGTCTGTGTGGATAGGTATTAAGTCTTAAACATGACTTTATAACTTACTTTTAAATAACTTACTATTAAATAAAAATATTTATTTAATGGGGCTGTCACAAAAAATCCTCAATGATGAGCATTAAAGGACTGACTTTTTCCTGATTTTTAATCAGTTGTCTAGTAATGTGTGCAAGAGTTACCAAATAGCAGAGGCACATGACATAGTAGGGGGAAAAGGATACTTGGTCAAGCACTGATTGCTCCTATTGGGGCCAGTCACTCAGTGAACTACTTTTTCAGCCCGAAGCTGATATTTTGGGCAGTGTGGATATGTGCAAGTGGCAGCAGAGTGAATACAGAGATGATCCACTCTTTCTTCCTGACCTGTCAATCAAACATTGTTTTCTTTGATGGTGAAATCTCTAAGACTCACAATTCAAGATATGAGGCAGCATTTCCTGCATGCAAATAAAAGCAGGAAGTACAACAACAACAAAAAAATTAAAATTACAAATTAAACATCAGCAACTAAACAAAGCAGGTAAACTTAAGTAGATGGAAATATCGCAGTCAAAGTCTACAATCAAGAGAAACGTTCACGAATGGAAATAAGGAGGTTTTACAACAAGGTGCAAAGCACTGGTAACATTCAAGAGCAGGAAGACATGCTCAGACAAAAGAAAAAGAATTCTTTAGACAGAAACCAAAAGTAACTGTTAACAGAGTGACGGGAGAAGAAAAGCACAGAGATGGAGAGAAACGGTTTAAGATGCTGATAAAAGCAGCAGGAGAAACAGTGAGTGTACAGGGCAATCCTAGGGCATACTGCAAAGGCAAACCCAAGAGTTTAAGGCAAAGACATGATATATTCCTTTGCATCCTACTCATTCACCTGATTTCAGTTCATCAGAGCATGCTTCTCAGTCATTAAAAGTCAAACTCAATGCAGAGTCCCAAAAGTAAGCAGCATCTGAAGGTGGGTGCAGTAAAGGCCTGCAAAGCATCTCCAGAGAGGAAACACAGCAAAGGATGTTGTCCAAGGGTTCAAGACTTTGGACATTCATTAACAACAAAAGATTTTCTTTAAAATAATATAAAATGATGTCTGCCCAATTACTTTTCATCATCTAAATGTGGAGTATAAATGTATAAAATTGCTGTAATTCCTAAACCTTTATTACAAAACTTTTTTTAAACCCTTTGAATTAAAATGGAAAGTCTGCACTAACATCACATCTTGACTGTTTGATTTAAAATTCAAAGCATCACGAGGCTGAGCAAAGGTTTGAAAGAGAATTCATAACCACTCTGGAAAAGAGAACCAGAAAATCTAAGGACCCAACTAAATGTCCACTGTGGTACTTAATGACCTGACAGCAAATATCGTGGGTCTGTTTTAGCTGCTGGAGCTGAAACAAAAATGTTGTGAAGTTGAACCAAAAAAAGCACATCCAAGATACTTTAAGCTGTTGTTTTTGTTTGTTTGTTTGATTGTTTTGCAGACTATATAAATGTGGACATCTGGAAAAATATTACCTCATTAGCAAGGTTGTAATTTTAAAATGCTGACTCTAAAACATATAAAATAGAATAAAACGCTTGTCACACTGAGACTAGTTGCTCATACTGTCAATTCATATTTTCTCTTCCCGCTGTGGACGTGATCCAGTGTACCTCCTGTCTTTATTATTCGGCATCTGTGACTGGAGTAAAATTAATTAATGATAATCCTGTAGTCTGGCAACACAGCAATTCTCAAACCGGTAAACCTTAAATTTATTGTACTGATGTATATATTCACACTATTTATTTAAAGCACAGTCTCTAAACCTGTGAAAGTGCTTGGTACTTACTAACTACTTGGTACTTACTATAATAAAACAGCATAATATCCATAGCTCATCCACAAGAATAACAAACTGTTGCATGTCTTAAACATATCATCACATCCACAAATTATAGTAGGAAATGCACCGGTAATTAACATTTACACCATTTGTGCAATCTTTTTTTTTCCTCGAACAGCTTCGAATTCTGCGAACTAAAGCCACTATCTTCTTTCCTCTTATTAAAGATGCACTAGTACATCCGATGGTAAGCAGTGTGACAAAGTAGGCACTGAGGTACCTTTCCTTGGTATTCACAGATGTCATCTATCTCGTGTTATGGCTGCCAGAGCAGCTTTCATGCAAAGCAGCGTACGTTTCTCCATTATTGGTGCCTTTATAAGTGTTAGCTATCCCATTTGCTCTTATGATATTTAAACTGTGAGCCAAGTGGGTATGATGTCATATTTAAATTTGATTTGCCAGACAACAGGACAGCATTCTTCTTAGGACAGTTCCTAAGCCTTTCAAACATTTCCAGTGCGGTTAACCACAAATTTAAGGGACACATAACAGTTTTCAAAATGCACATTACAAATTCAAAGTTTCAACATTTTTAAATTGTTTTCAAACTACTTAACTAATTAAAAGTGTATATATGTCACATGCACTATATTATGTTTTTACTTTATCAAGGTGTGGACAGCAGAACCACAAATTTGCTAACAGTTGTACTTTTATTGCAATCTAACTAAACAATGTAACACAAAATAATGGAATAAGTGAAGTGCAAACACTATATTCCCATGTGGGGGGTGATCCTGGGTCTCCTGGTTAAAAGTCTTGTTTTGTTTGGTCTAAGTAGAGAGGACATGAGACATCAGAGCATAACCCCACAGTTCAGTTGCGCTGAACTCTGGCATGCGCTCATATGAAAGGGTAAAAATGCTTCATTTGCAAGTCTGCATGGATTAAAAGAAAGCAAACAGAGAATCTACATGGATTTGATTAGACAAACTTACCCTTGAGTCCTAAGGCAGTGGCTAGTTTTCAGCTAAGAGTTATGCTTTCTGCGGGTTCTGGAATATCCTAAATGAAACAGCTATGACAAAATAATATAGATTTAATGGGACTCCACATTTACATGCATTATTAGTGCCAGTTCCACAGCGGGGGAGGGAGTGAGGCACCTTAGTTGACTCTCACCTCAAAGCAGGATTAAAACTAAGAGCTAACAAATGTGAGAAATGACTCCGGCACAGAGGAAATATATAAATAAAGAAGTCATCAATAAGCATCTTACCATGTGTGAATAATGCATGTGGCCATTTCCCATAGCCTGAGGTAGAAGATATTATTACACCATCAGATCAACTAGCCGAAGTAATAAGTTGGAGTGGAAAGGGAGGTGGAGAAACCTGGGGATGTTACACTCCCACAAAACACCCCGATTTCTTCGAACCCCAAAACAGACACAGCTACGCACAAACGCACACATTTAGTTCACTAAAAAGAATAAAATACCGGCTGAATATTCAGTCTCATTCCAGGCCAACCCCAGCTGTTGACATGTGGTCATCACAAAGCAGACTGTAATGCCGAGTGTCACCAGGGTTCACGTATCTCCTCGTTTAAAGAGAGCCATCTGATCTTGTGTTAATCTGTCTGGTAAAACGGTGCCATTCATTTGGCTCGACTGTGCATTATTTCATGCATATGACAACTGTCCAGGAAAAACACAGTAATTTAGCCCAGAGTGACACCCCTGCTGCGGAAGTACCGACGACTTACTTACATATCTGCAACACTTGTATAATAATGCAAAGGTAACACTGCTTTGGCAACTTCTTTGAACAAAAATAAGACTCAACAAAAATAATACCGTGTTATGTTTGTGAGAGGCTGCATGTAACGCTCAAAATGGAGAAATCTGTGACCCCATGAGCCACTCAGCCTAATTTGCCTCTGGGGGCAACAGACTGTTTTTTATGGCTTTCTGTTATCCAAATATTTGAGTCAAGATTTCCATTTTTGTCCTCTGGTCATTGTTTCCACATGCAGATAAAGAACAACAAGGTAATAAAAAGCTGAATATGTTTAAGGGCACAGCTCATGGTTTTTGATGTATTTCAGCAAACGCTATACCCAATTTGCCACACATAGCGTTTATCTGGCTGCTCACATGTGAAACACTCAAAGTAGGCTACAAAAACCTGAAGATATTCATATGGGGCACAGAGATTAACTTGTTAAGTAGCAATTGGTAGTAGTAGAGACTTATCCACTATTAGCTAGAATTAAATGAAAAGATCTCCAAATTTATTGTTGGTCATCCTGAGATGCACACCAATATCAACTAGTAGTTGTGGCATTTCACATAAAAACGCAAATGTCACCCTGCAGGTGGCACCACTGAAAAAGTCAAGGAAAGTCAGCAGGGTTCATCCTCTGGGACCAGAAAATATCCACGTAAAATGTCATGAGACTTAAATCAGGAGTTGTTCAGGAAGTCTGGGCCAAAAATGGCAAGCCAAAGAAAAGGAAAGAAAAACAGAAAAAAAAACAGAAAAACAACACTGACATTTGTAGCATATATATAACTAATTATACATTAGTTGCTCATAATGATGTCAATGCTATTTTTTGTATAGTTGCATACCTTAATATTAATTTGGACTGTTAAGTATAACAAACATGAAACTGAGCTGTTAACTGAAGCAACATCCAGCCCTGCATCTGAGAGTAATGAACAGACAAAAAGAGGAAGAATGAGGAACATTTTTCTGAACGCAGGCCAGAAATCTGAGTCATTTATTCACCTTGAATGACTTCCAGAAAAAGTACAAAAATAAAACCAAAGGTGAAGAAAAGAAAGTTCGAAAGCAGGTTCCTTCATGTTTGATTTCTTACGGATGATCTACTAAACACGGTTCACTGAGAAACAGAAGCTTGCTGGAAACTAAGAAAAAATAATATGCTTGAAAACAAAATTCCCCAAGAGAGTCACAGGATAAACTCTGATCTACTAAAGTGCCTTCAGAGTTGCTGTCTAGCATTTGAAAGGTCTTGTTTGTTTATGCAGTAAGTTGACAGTTCAACCAGTCTTTAAGGGTTACAAATTCAGCCAAGAGTTCAGAATCTGTTCCTTTTTTATGCTCTTTCTCTTAAGATTTCAGGAATACAGCAGGTTAGAAACAGGAAATTTTATCTCTTGGCTCAAATTTAATTGTTTAGTAAGTTTACACTGCAGTTGGTGGCGTTAAAGGAGAGGAATGGGAAAAAAGAGGAGGGGAAATTCAGTAATGTGAGAGGTTAAAGGGCGCTGACTGCAGCAGCAGCAAAAAGCAGATGCTGGACGCTTCGTATTACACCGCATCACCGGCTGACCAGGATATCATCTATAAACGACCTGAGCTGGCCTTTATGCTGATAGGCACATCAGGGAGAGCCTGTATGGGGGGGGGAGGCTGCGAGAGACAAATAGAGTAAAGGAGACCAAAGGTGGTGACAGGAAAAGGATAGAAGATGGAAAGGGATTGATAAGCAGCAAACAGGAGCAATTAGTACAAGCCTGTAAGAGACAGAGGTTGGTGTCTGGTAGTAAGAGGGGAAAATCAAGGTGAGAACCGGCAGGTACACAAGAGGAGGAATCAAAGGGGAAAGCAAGGAGGGGGGGGGCTGAGTTTTAAACAAGCACGACTGGCATTCTGCTGTGATACCATTTCCATTTCAACATTTCTCATCTCTCTTCATTTCTCTTACCATAATCTCCACCTGTTCTCCTTTTCTGTTTCTTTACACATGCATGCTTCAGTGTTTCACTTATTTTTTCTCTCCCCAACTCTTTATTCTTCAAACAAATCTGCTCGCCTTCTGCTAAGTTGCACTCGCAGTATCATGTGACATAAACAACTCTGTGAACGTGGCTAGTCTTTTAATAGTAGCTGTCCTCGTTTTATTCGCCCACTGTCTCGGCCCCCTCTATCTCTCCTTCTCGCTGTCTCTATACTCATTCCTTGTTCACACAACACCTTATGCTGCAGTACCACAGTAATGTGCTGCAAGGTCACCATCGCCACGGCAACTAGATAAACCGTGCTTAAAGCAAGGACAAAGTGGTTAATGGTGTCAGGTCCAGCCTCATATCATAGCAAAATAAGGGAAAGACAGTGACTTTTTAAATGACACTGTGACATCGGGAACAGCCACTGGGCTGTCCATTAATGAGGCTGCAGTGGTTAGGAGCAGGGGCAGTGCAACGGCGGGAGACAACGCCTGTGTATATGCATATAGCTTTGCTGCAGCAGTGTCAAGCATAAGGTTCGGGGGACCAGAATCGGCCCAGCAAAGACTCCAATAAGGACCACTGGATGGCTTTGGAAAATGTGAAGGACAAACATTTTGGACTGTTAACTGCAACTTTTTGATGTAAAAGTTTTAAACAAAGTTATTAAGTTACAGATTTCTGTCACTTCTTACGATATATGTTGACAGATTTCTTTAATTTAGTACAACAGCATTTCAACATCCATCCACTCTCTTCTGCTTATCCTTTTCAGGGTCGCGGGGGAGTTTGAGCCTATCTCAGCTACCATATGCCAAGAGGCAGGGTACACCCTGAACAGGCTGACAGTTCATTCACAACCACACACATGCATCCACATTTAC
>VUQR01035853.1:0-37761 GCA_015108515.1 Hemichromis elongatus
GTTAACGATATTTTAACGCAATTAACGCTGACAGCCCTAATATATATATATATATATATATATATATATATATATATATATATATATATATATATATATATATATATATATATATATATATATATATATATATATATATATACATATATATATATATATATACAGATTACAGATGCAACAAAAACATAATAACCAATTCATTTGACTTCTAAAATGCTGGTGTGCCATCAATTTGGCAGGAGACGAGTATTTTTTTTTTTTTTAAAAAAGTCGGATACTGATGCAAGTCTGGTCCATTTGGTTCCTACAGAGGTCATGAGTCTGTTGCATGATGGTGTTGAATGTGATCCTCGTGCAATTTCAAACCAAAGTCATCCAAGGGAAAAGACATAGAGGGAGTATCCAAACTTGGTCCAGGTAAATAAACAGTCCTGGGTATGGAGATATTTTGACCTGGGGAGCACATAATCTTTGTACAATAAGAAAAGAGTAGTATAGGAAGCTAGCGAAGTAAACGAAAAACTGTTCAAGGCACGTTTGAATTTCCACAGGCGTCATTTTGCAGAGGCATATTAAGGTATTGCACCCTGTCCACAAAGGTCCAAAATCTTGCCTCTTTGGTAGCATTACAAAAGTTTTGAGGCCATGACGGAAAAACAGTGGTGCTAACATAAAAAAAGGGTTATAGAGGCTAAAGATGAGGTCCCCCATATGCTACATCTGCTGGGTTTTAAGGTCTACCACTCATTTTATACATGAGAGTGGTCCTGGCTGTTCATATTTCCTAAGTAGAACCATCGCCCAATTAGTATGATCAGGAGTCCCACACAGATCAGGGTGACAGGCTCTTGGTGAATATGAGGCAGTATGTTCGGCAGTAGCACAACCGGTCTAGGTGCCCTCTGAAACAGAAAGAAAAGAGGCAAGAAGAGATATTTTAGTTAATGACAATTATGCTTCATAGAATACACATGTGGCTGCATCTCATTATCAAGCAGATATTGTAAATAAATGCAAACTCCTTGTTTGCACTAGTATATGTTGTTGTATGTAGGTGGGCTACTATAAAAACAACCCAATGCTGCATGAGTTGGTTAACAAGCTTGAGACTAATCCTTGTGCAAGTAAATAACAAGAAAGTATTTATTTTATGTAGTTTTATATACTTAAACTAAATTAAAATGTTTTATTTTACAACATGTAAAGTCACAAAAAAATAAAATTATTCGTATCTACACAGAGAATTTGCATTAGTATTTGCATAGTGTGTTGTCATATCGCAAATTGTTCTGAGTGTGCAGTGATGTAGATCAAAAGCTCATGTAAACACCCTGTGATCACTTGACTTTTTCAATCAAAGGGGCATACACATACTGTATGTTTACATCTACAGGAAGCACGTAAGTATAGCTCTCAACATCCTGCCACAACTCTCTCTTTACTCTCTCCATCTCCAGGTGTGAGTGCATTTTTGAATGTGCGTGTTTGTATGTATATGTCTTCCTAAATTCTGGGTTCGCCTGAAAGCTTCTGATCCTTCTAGTTCTGACTTTTTATCAAATCTTTTTTTTATATATACAAAAAGCAAACATGGGAGCATACATATATACACATTCCCAGAACAATTTTCAATTCAATTCAATTCAATTTTATTTATATAGCGCCAGATCACAACAACAGTCGCCTCAAGGCGCTTAGTACAACAAGGAATGTGTCACCGTCCTTTCACTCCAGCACCCACTTTTAATTAACAGATGCTAAACTGAAAGCTTGCTGCAGCTGATATTGACAGCACTTCATTAGCCCCATCCACTGCCCAATAGTCCCTGTTAAACTCCATGTTACCGTTTGAGAAAAGCCCACAGCAGATGGATCAAACATTCATGCTGTATCTATTCTACACTGGCAATGAAATGATTCAGTTCAGGAATGTATTAAAATGCTAATTTTATGTTACACTTCCATACAGTAGTGGAAAACCGAGCAAAGTTACACAACCCCTCTAAAGTTAAGCTTAGCAAATGCTGGATACACTGACTTAAACTTGACAGCAAGTGTCGAAATGCCAAGCACAACTGAAAATGATTGTTTTGATATAATCTGAGCACCGAAGATGTTTTTACGAACACATATTGTGTAAACTGTTAAAATAATAAAATATAAATGAATACAAATGAATTCAGTTATATTTTTCTTCTGTTACTGTTACACTTCATGGAGCTTCTTCACTTCAGAAGCTGCTTCAGTCCCAACTGATTGGCCAACAAAAAAGGTATCTTAACCAAGGTGTCACACAAGAAACCTCTTGTGATGGGTAAAGTAACTGAGCTTTCCCAAGACCTTTGCAGCCGTGTCGTTGCAAAACATTCTGATGGCGCTGGTTACAACAGAATCTCTAAACTACTGAGGATTCCAGTGAGTACTGTTGGGAACATCATCTGGAGGTGGGAAGAACATCATTTCACAATGAGGACCACAACCAGGTGCTCCCAGCAAGAAGAATGAAAAGCCTTATCAGAAGAGTTATCCGAGAGTCAAAAAACACTTGTGGGGAGCTACTGAAACACCTGAAATCAGCAGCTACAAGTGTTTCAAAGATAAAACAATAATAATATATAAGTATGGGGTGTCTGGCCCATTGCTACGGGCCATTTGATCCCTATGCAACCGTTGCAAAAGCTTGGTTCGCATTGCCGGCAATAAGTCGGACTCGTTCCCGGTGGGTGATGGGCTCTGCCAGGGCTGCCCTCTGTCACCGATTCTGTTCATAATTTTTATGGACAGGATTTCTAGGCGCAGCCAAGTGGCGGAGGGCTTTCACTTAGGTGGCCTCAGAATCTCCTCTCTGCTTTTCGCGGATGATGTGGTTCTGTTGGCTTCATCGGATGATTGCCTCCAGCTCGCACTGGAATGGTTCGCAGCCGGGTGTGAAGCAGCGGGAATGAGGATCAGCACCTCCAAATCTGAGGCCATGGTTCTCAGCCAGAAAAGGGTGGAGTGCCCACTTCGGGTTGGGGACGAGTTCCTGCCCCAAGTGGAGGAGTTCAAGTATCTCGGGGTCTTGTTCGCGAGTGATGGGAGAAGGGAGCCGGAGATCGACAGGCGGATTGTTGCTGTGGCCGCAGTGATGCGGACGCTGCACCGGTCCGTCGTGGTGAAGAGAGAACTGAGCGTAAAAGCGAAGCTCTCAATTTACCGGTCGATCTACGTCCCTACCCTCACCCATGGCCACAAGCTGTGGGTAGTGACTGAAAGAACGAGATTGCGGATACAAGCGGTGGAAATGAGCTTCCTCCGAAGGGTGGCTGGCCTCTCCCTTAGCGATAGGGTGAGAAGTTCGGCCATCCAGGAGGGGCTCAGAGTAGAGCCGCTGCTCCACATCGAAAGGAGCCAGATGGATGGATGGATGGATGGATGGATGGATGGATGGAAAAATGTACCAGGATATTTTGATAAAAAATCTGCAGCCCTCTACCAGGATGATGACAATGAAACAAGGGTGGACCTTTTCATTAGGACAATCATTCCAAACACACAGCCAAGGAAACACTCAGCTGGTATCAAGGATTCCCAGGGATGGGAATCAAGAACCGGTCCTCTGTGATTGGTGATGTGTTCAATATTTAATTTACTTCCCATATCTCCAGTGACACGTTCAAGCAGTATCACAATGTCATGCTGAATTTGCTCAATTTTTTTTTCAAATCATTAAAAAAATCTAATTTGAAGCAGAAAAGCTGAGTCTGGTTTGATTTCGGGTACCCAGTCCACTTTTCTGCATGTTGTAACATAAATCACCTGCCTCGTTTCACACTGTGCCCCTCAGCTGTGTCTATTTGTAACTCCTTGCCTCCGTCATCTAGATATACTTGGCAGGCTGTTGACTGAAACAGGTGTTTTCTTTTCTGTACAATAGCCCTGCAGCTGATAGCTTAGCGTCTTGGCCTCAGTCCATTTCTTCAGCAGCAGGAAGAGTAACTTTTCAGTAATAATCTGCCTGGTCAGTAGTACAGGAACACATCCTCGGGCTGGATGCTCAAAAAAAAAAAAAAACTCCCCAGAAACAACAAGGTTCCTGTTACTGTGGAAAGGGGATCTCCACAATGAAAAGTATGTAGTAACTTCGCGAACACAAAAAGTTATTTGAGACAATAACAACAGACACTTTAGCAACTTCACTCACACACGATGTTGTACAAGTTACTGAATGAATTTTCTTCACTCACCCGGTTTAAACCTATTTTAAGAATAAAGCACATGAATTTATTTAACAGCTCTAAATCACAGCCACAAAAAACCACCTGGAGTAGCTAACAGTCGATGGCTTTGGTTGAACTGCAGTTCTCAGGTGTGAATTTTAATGAGTTCCGTTCAAAATGCTTGCTTAATGCTTTTAAGGGAATTGTTTGCCATAAGTGAATCACTTAAAAGAGTAGCTAAGGAATTTACAAGGGTAGGAAGAAGCCCTTCAAATTTAGCCCGGATGGGCGGACTGTGCAACATCATCCAGATATCTGCTGGCACACAATATTACTGCCAACCCCAGGCCACAATGTACTCTAAAAAACAGGATCTTTACAGATGCAACAGGGAAATAAAAACAGTGGGGTTTAATTTGAAAAGTGAGCCAAAAACCACAGAAACCCCTAATGCCAGAGGAGGAAACAGGTAAGGGGAACACTAGTTAACCCTGAAATGAATCACAATGTGCTCCTAATTCCACAGCTGACTAAGCAAACAAGCAACTCAGATGACCAAAGAGCTAGCAGAATGCTCATTTGAACAAGACATAACCCTGATTATTGCACTAAAACAGTTTTGGCAGGTGAAGGTAATAAGGGGAACAACTCATCAACCATAGTGTTAATTCTTACAGGCAGATCACCAGTACCAGCCCACATCAGCTGACAGCTGATAATCTTCCTAGAGCAAATCTCATGCAGGTTGGTGTGCTATTTAACCTCCTAAGACCTGAACTCTTCCATGACATGCATTTTTAATTTCTCTTTAATATTTGGGTATATTGGGACCTGATGAATGTAAAAACAAAGAATTACCAGATTTTTTTTATTTTTTTTTTTTACCAGATTTTTGTTTTTGAGAAACATAAGATCCACATATGAATACATTTGTTTAAAATTTCAATAGAACAGTGGCAGTATAATGTCCTCGTAAGTGGATATCAAGCTCTTGTAGAGCAAAATTTTGTATTTTGGTCTAGACAACTCAAAATGTGTTGTCCACATACATGGACGCCAGATCCTAGGATCCTAGGAAGATAGCTAAGCATGCATATAGTAAGTAAGTACACAAATTTTATTTATTTAGCACATTTCTAGACAAAAAAAATCACAAAGTGCTTCACACAGAGATAACAAGGTATAAAACAAAAACAGACAAAAAGTAGGCCCTGATCATATGACCTCAGGGACCTGCTAGAGACAAAGGGTGATAGAGTGATATAGAGTGATAAAAGCAAGACCGAACCAAAGATTTGACATGAGTATCCAATATGAGGGCCGGGTCAAAAGTTACCCTTGGGTTCCTGACAGACGATTTCACGAACGCAAAAGGGGACCAACGGCATTCATTATCTTAGGTACAAATCTGTCAGAGCACATATGAGGACTTCAGTTTTTCCTTCATTAAGTTGGAGGAAGGCTTCAGCAATCCAACCTTTAATGGATTCTAAGCACTTATTCAAAATCTGCAGCTTAGAAACATCTTGGGGTTTTAAAAAATTGTATAACTGAGTGCCATCTGCATAGCGGTGATAACAAATGCCCTCAAAGGGGCCAAAAAAATGTTGGAGAGGAAGTAGATATATTAAAATATATATCTGTAGTTGTATAGAAAACCAGGCTTATGTGAATGAAACAAGCTTTGACCTCTCATGTACAGTAGAAAAGTGCTATAAAAAACTCATCTATTTACCATTTACTGCCTCTGCAAGCTGCTTTACAACCCAGCTCCATTCCAGCTTATACTCTTGCTAATGCTCCCCCCACCTTAGGCTTTCTATTGAAGAGTGGGAAGGCCCCAGAACATGGCAATAGTGCCAAATATAAATTGCTGTAGATGGAAATAACAATCCCACTTCGACTAACTTGTCCTGACAGAAATGCTCTCAAATGGTAATAGCAATCTGGAAGATGTTAACATTATATCTGTTAAATATTATCCTGTTAGCATTGTGTTGCTAGCTTTTGGGTTAAAGTACCCTGAAGAGCTTCACAGAGCCGGCAGGACTAAAGACTTGGTTTTATTATCTGTCAGTGGTTTAAATCAAATTCACCGTGACAGAGGAGGGAAAAAAATTTGCACAAATCTCCATAAGGCCCATCTGGAAAAATACCTTATTCTGACAGGGCATGTGATACTTTTTCTTCCTTTGTGGATTTTTCTTCCAGTAATCATCACTTTATGAACTTTTTAACTTTAAATCAACATTTAAGCTACACAAGTGTAGGAAGTAGCCGATCACACGGAGAGAGTCAATACAGTGAGACTGATTTCTCTAAGGCTCACTTTCCCTGAATGTCATCAAGGGACTGTTGTATTTGGCGGCAAAGTGAAGAGTAAATTCCCCACATGTTGATTTTTTGGCAATTTAGTTTCATCTCCACAACCTGAACGCCTGCCATTGCAATATATCAAGACTCTTGCCTTGAGTGAAGTTAATACCCATTAATTCAGGCTCCCCTTTCATTTGGCAACACACAAGCATCAAAAATTGGCGTCTCACATCACACATTACCACTAGAGCTCTGCCTTTGTTTATAGTAGAATATTACACTGGATTTCAACCTGAATAAGAACTTTTGTAAAAGCAATAAAGAGTTGCAATTTTCCTTCGGCAACTTATTTTCTCTGGGCCTTCGGAGATGTTATTATACCTTCTTGTTATGGAAACAGTGAGATTATTGTTATTATTTTTAATTTGCTTGCAGCAATGTTGCACATTAGAGACTTGTCTCTCCTCAAAGCAGCGTTGGAACACATATGCAAGGTTTGTGGGTTTTTGTTTCTTTTCTTTTTTTTTTGTTTTGTTTTAGTTGGCAGCGTTTCTGCGCTCTTTCGTCACCTCACCAACCACTGTAATGATTTGACTGTCATGATGGTCTTCAGCTTGCAGAGTAAGGGAAGGGCTCCTGTTGGCAGATGTATGAGTCTCGAGACACAAAGCAATCTTACTGAAAGCTTTTCTCATTAACATGTTTTATTTAATGATGTACTGACGTCTAGACACTATTCAAATATATTAGCTGTTTTGGTACATTTAAGAACATGGGTTATGTGGTTTATCAAAACCAGTGCAATTAAAAAACAAGGAAGCTCTATAGGAACTGCTTAGATTCACAGCATGTGAATTTATTACAAATTAAGAATTTTGATAAATCTCATATCCTGACCAAAAAGGCCAAAATGCCACTTGTGAATGATCTTCCAAATCACAGTAAGTGCTGATCTATAGTCATGCTTGGCTGCAAATGAAAGCTGAGAAACTATGAATGACAACATAACAGGAGGATGTGGTGTACCTGAGAGGAGCTTGTATGCAGACTATCTAAAACCACCTCTCATTGTTATCAAATTAACTGCATCTAAGCTATATTTAGAACTGGACTAATAACACTTTATTTGATAGGGGGCAGGCTGGAAGTTTCTTTACTTTATAGAGTTCAAAGAAATAGTCTGCCATTTTGGCAAGCAGACCTATTTGCTTTGTTGCTGGCAGTTAGATGAGACGATATATCGGTGTTATGTCCACGCTTTGGGTATGAGACTAAAGCCAGAACGTTTTCAGCTTTGCTTATGATAAGGAACAGCAAACAGTGCTTTACAATATCACATAACATGTTTTAACTATTTTCTTTTCTTGTTTAAACATTACTGCAGGGATATACCAATAAACATCTTAAATCAAAAACAGTGTGCAGACAATAGGGCTGATCTGTTATCTGGATTATTGGTTGTATTTCACAGTCAGTATAAGAGGTTTGATTTGCACTGCAATCAGGAGCAGATGTATCCCTTTAGCTGACAAACTGCAGGCTGAGAGACTGACATGAAGCCAAAACCAGTTTCCCAAAAAAAGTTTTCATTTTCAAGCGTACTGTATACCTCAGGATTACAGAAAGGAAACACACACACATGCAAACCCAGACACACATTTGTAATTCTCTAATAGTTTCCTCATTTGAACTCTTACCTCAAATAACCTCATCCATCATCTGAGAATAGAAAACCTGCTGCCACAAATCATTTTCCTGCTGTCACTGCAACTCTGCAGGCTTCTAACGAGTAATTCAAAAAGCACATGCAAACACACGAAGGTACCGCCGTGTAGAGTGCGTGCATTTGCCCACACACACCCTCAGTAATTGCTACTGGGATGCAACAGCGGACAAAGTGTGACAAAGATGCTGAAGGATGAAAAGCAACATTTTCACAAAAACAGACTGAAAAAGGCAGGAAGTCAGCCAATCATCAGCAATTCACCACTCAGGCATGTAACCAGTAAAAAAATAATTCAGCCCATCAGTCAAACCAGATGATACAATTCATCTACTTGGAGATAAAACAGTTTGTCACAATTACTGCAGATTTTTTCATGTTTGCACAGTGTATTATTTTGGTCTGTCACAGGTGTAAGAATCCTTCACTGTTAACGTCATACCTTTTAAAAAGGTTTCTTACGTGTATGTTGTTGTATAATTTTATATGATTTTAGCTTAAAGGGCCGACCACTTTAGAGGGTTTTCATGGGTGATCTGACACCCCAACATTTTCACTTTAGTATAACAGTAGTAATTTGTTTTGGGGTTTTGTTTTTGCTTCAAATTAAGCACAATTAGCAAACATGGATGAGTCAATCTGTCAGCTTTAGAGCACTGAAGAAGATTTGAAGTCGAGGATTCCTCACTGGCTCCTAAATGCAGCATATTTAAAAACCTTTGCAGCGTTGCCATGCAGTGACACAGGGAAATATTAAAAGTTGACCAGATGCGGCTTTGATTCCAAAATTTGAAAATTGTGGGTGCAAAAGGTGATGCTAATGAAAAGACAGCCAAGTTGTGCACATTCTGCAAATGATTATTTCTGCCCTAAGTCTTTGGAGACAGACATCTCTGATGCAAGGGTTTTTGAGTTTCTCATCTTTCTTTCTTGCTCTTCTTCTTGCCTCGTTCTTTTCACAGTGGAAACATCGAGTCAGCCACTTCCAAAGAGCTCGTGTGATTTTATTTGGTTACCACAACTTACTATGCTGCTTCTCAAAAATAGCTTTCAAAACAAGGCTACACTTTCAACCACACATATACACACTGTTGCACACAATGCAAAATGACTCAGGTTTTGCTACATTATTTTTTCTATCTACTGTTACCATCTCTGTGGTGTATGTGCCACTTTAATTTAAAGTGTTTTTCTTTTCTTTTTCAGCTGTTTCTCTTTTAAAAAGGCTTTAAATCAAAAGTATGCAATCAGTCTTACATGCATGCTCTAGCTTCACTTATTCACATGCCATCGGTAATAGAAATGTAAAATTTAAGTTCTGAATTCTGAACCAAGTTTTTACAAGTTCCTTTTCCTGTAAAAAGTGTCTTCACTCTCGGTTGGAACATCTACTGATCTTACACAATCTGTTCAAACTGGCATTCATAGAGCTGCACTGGGAAATATGCATGTATATAAATGCCTACAAATACTTATGTAACAATGCCCAACTCTTGCTACTGACTTGAAGGATTTATTTTTTTCTTTGTAAACTTAGCCTAAAGTATCTTTCTTTTGTAAATAATGCGTAAAAGGCAGGAGTGTTCTGAATATCATGCTTTTGAGAGCTATAGAGATGCGGCGATATTCAGAACCAAATACTTGAACCTTTGCCATAACATTAATTCACAAAGACATTAAAAACCCATCACAGAACATCACAGTGATGCAGTTCTCTGCTATCTCACATGAGGAATAGAGGGAAAGGTGTGCTAGAATTGACCTCGAGATTTTTATAGTATCCTGAGGGGGGTAAAACATTTATAAAAGGCTATGAAATGTTGCTAAATCTTGCAATAATAAGGTAAACTGAGGTGTGATGTTGACTGGCACGACGGAGATAAATCGGTTATTAAACTAAACACAATAATAGAATGCATACACAATGAACAAATATCTGAATAGTCAAATATTTGCAGCACTCAAATAGAAAAAAATTTACTGATGCTGAAATAACTTTCCTCCCTCAGTGACTACTGTCCTAGTTTCTTTGAAACTTTGAGACATCAAAGTTCCTTCCGTTACAATAGCTGACAGCAGAAACCTGTGTTAATGGTGATTTGGCTCAGAAAACGCATTTAACAAAACAGCTATTCAGCTATAGCAGGCCATGAACAGGCAGAACCTATGGCTGGAAGTGTTTAGTCAAAGAAACAGTACTGTAGGCAAACCTAGATGGCTAAGTAAGGGTTAAAAATACTGTCCTGCACTTTGTCTTTCATACACACTCAATCACTAACGCACACAAGCACACAAATACAAGCAGCCAGCCAGTGACACCCGACTGGTCCAGAGTGTTTCTCAGAGTTATTTCTGTCTTCAGGACAAAGGCTTTTACCTCTTACTGAAAGACAGTGTGTGTTGGGAGTTTGTGTGAGCGTCTGTGTGTCTGTGTGTGTGTGTGTGTTTGGAAAGGATAATTAGACCTTGTGCTTTGCTCCCTTAGAGTTCTGTAACCGCAGGTTTGAGCCATAATGAATCTACACTGTCACGGACACTGGGCTGTCGCACCACACACGCAAACACACATGGGCATGGACACCATTTTGGGCATGTTCACAGAAGTCTGAAAACAAACATGCACACATTGTGTAAATGTTTGACAGAGAGATAGACACAGAGAGCAGAGAGAGAGAGAGATATAAAGATGGAGGAAGAGAGAGAGAGAGAGATTGGACGGATTAACTGAGGGCAAAGGAGAAAAAGCTCAGCTGAGTGTGTGGAAGATTACTAAAAAAAAACTAACGCTTACTCATTACATTTGAGATTATACACTGCTGCATATGTTTTCCAGAAAAATAATTAACCACCATAATACAGTATGGTTTGTATGGTATGTTACAGTACAGTTTGAAAAAGTGCTTTTCCAATTTCCCAGGCAGTAAAGTGACCTAAACCCTGAGTTTGTGTCAGTGTAGTGTCTATGTGAGTCACTCTGCAGTCTGAAGTGAGGCAGACTGTTTCTTATCCTTCAGGCATCTCAGACTTCAAGCAGTAAGGTTGAATAAAGCTCTTCTGTCAGCTTTAGCAATGCTGGCAGCTAAGTATTCAACAGTAATGTGATACGGGCCGATAACAATGTGATTCATTTTGAAGCTAAAAACATAATAAATTCCCCTATTAAGTATAACATTGCTCTAACTGGGTGTTTTATCATAGCTATGTCTTAATACCCTCTAGATACCTTCGGATCAGTGATTCACAATCCTAAAGTGAGGAGTGCTCAAGAATGGTTGTGAGATTAATCTAAACTTGATAGTTGCGTCATTAGTTTTCCTGATCATAACCCAAAGTTCTGGACAGCTTCAAGTTCAACTGCTGACCTGATGGTAAAAGTTTAAGTTCATTCTATTCTTTCTTATAACTGTCATAATGTTTCACACGCAACCGGAAACATCCCCCTAATAATTACTCTAGAAGAAAAGAGAGTATCAGCAAAGTCACATAAGGACAGATCATCTTGGAACCATGATTTACCAAATGTGACAATCCACGTAATGGGTACCATGTACCAAATTTTGTGGCAGTGTAATTAAAAATTGCTAGGAAATTTTTGATTAAAAACAAAAATGTCAGCATTTTAGATCTGCAGGAAGAAAAATTAGAAGACCATCAACATTAGTAGAAATCCTTTTTTAGGGAGCACAAATATGTGCAGAAAATAAAAGACTGATAATTTGATCTTATATTTTCAGATTGTTTAATTGGATCAGTAGAGATCCAAAAATGTACATTAAATGATGCAACTAGAAGAAATGCTCACAGCTGGCTTGGCATTTTTGAGTAAAGGAGGTTGCAAGTGAAAACTGTTTTTGTTTTAAGGAAGAGCAGGTCAAAAGGGTGTAGGCACATGCTTTAATCACCTCACTTCAACCCTTGTCTAGCCCAGCTGTACTGGAGCCAGATGATTCATCATTTATTGCCGTGACGGTTTGATTACGGTGTAAAGTTCATGGCAGTGCCGAGGACGTCTTGATATTTTCTTGTATTCAGGAACTTCCTAAAGTTCGACTCTCCAGGTTACTTCATGGATGCAGTCCCACCAGGATATCTCAACGCAGACACAGACACTCACAAACACTCAGATTAGACATAGGTATTGAGGGATGTGAGAGAACACAAGAATGGAATGGCAGTTTAATTCACAGGTGACTCATATGCAATAAGGCTATTTTAGAGCCAGCATGTCTTCCCCCTGTTCTCTCTCCCAGCTTTCTTGTCATAATTAAAGCTTAAATAACCCATAAAAAATGATAAATGTAATATTTGAAGTGGTAATGATTCACATAATTAAATCTGTCTATCTGACTAGTCTTTAAAAAATGTCTTGTTGCTGATCTTCTGAAATTGTTTGTATTTTGAGTGACCAGTAGGACGTGCTGTGAATCACGTCCAACATAGCCAGGATTTCTTTGTATCAGCTGTCTTGAAAAACTCTAAAACCTAGTCCGAGAAAATTGGTATGACAATGGTGGTTATCGGATTTGTTTGTTAACTCGGGCTTTCTGCTTTAGGCTCTTAGTGGGCTCACATAAAGGAAAGCTTCTGATGGGTCATTTGACTCTTCTGCACAAAATAGATCAACTGAGCACGAGGTGTTACAAGAAGAACGGGTGATAGATATCTATAAAGAGCAGAAAAAAATATAACAGTAAAATACAACCCCGCAGCTGCAAATTAGACAAGAGTAACGCAGAAAGTCATTCATTTTTTGAATTAATTGTCATCACAAACTCACAGCAATAGAAAAATGTCATGGTCCTGGGTCATGTTGACCCAGCATTCTTAGTTTTCTTGTATTTTGTTCTTTGGTTCCTACGTTGTTCAGTTTAGTTTATTAGAATTCCCCTCGTGTCTTTCCCCCCCTGTGTCTCCCTCAGCGTATCTGAGTCCCCATGCCTTGTTTCTCCTGTTTTGTTCCATGTTTTCCCCAGCCCGTTATGTCTGTGTTCTTCCCGTGTTCTCTCCCCACCTCCGGTCTGCACATCTGTGTACGTCCTGTTTTACTTTGATAGTCTCCCGTCAGTGTACGTCAGTGTTGTGTTTACTCCGGCCCTGTCTCGTTACGATCATCTGTGTCAGCTGTGTTCCCCGTGTGCTCCCACTTCCCTCGTTAACCTTCATGTCCGCGTCTCTCTCGGTTCTGTGTCGCGTTCTCCCTCATGACTGTGTGCCCCTCCGCGTGTTTCCTCGCTTGTCTCTTTATTAGAATCTCCCAGTTTAGTTTTGTATTAATTTGTATCACCTCTGCCTACTTCCGTAATAAAGCTTTATTTTGAGTTTAAGTTCTGTCCCCGTGGGTTTGCGTTTGGGTCCATTTCCTGCCTGCCACACAGCTAGAACATGACAGAAAAATAAATCAACTTAAGTTTGTGTGTTTATTTTACTTCTTGGTGCACTCAGATGTTTATTTCTAATGTTGAATCTTAATGCATTTAAACATTGAAGGTTGATCAGTGTTCACCTGTCACACTCGTTATATAGTTTTACGAAGGAGACATAGAAAATACTGTTTATTCTTTGTACTTTTCTGGTTATGAATATTCTACAAACAAACTGTTAAATTACTTATGAACACTGTTAACTCTTAGTTCAGCTACTGTTCTGTCCATTATCTTTGGGTTGTTTCATAAAGATGCATCCACAGATTGCCCGATCTTTTTGTGAGCCACACGTTTCTTGTAAGACTGCTTTCATACTCTCCTCCTTGCAAAACTGCAAGATAACTATGATTAAAAACTGGAAAGATCTCTGATAATCATTTCTCACCGGATTCACTGAATCGTGTGCAGTTTCTCTTTCACTGTCTATTACAGCTGAATTTCCTTTTCCTTTATTGTAGTTACCAACATATTACACTAAAATCTGCATAACCTGTGGTTTTGCAATTGCATGCAATTTTTTAAAATTAGCTATAGCGTAAGTAGATTAAACAGCACTTCACTCATCATGACATCCTTCTAAGCTTTCTTTATGGGGATAAAATCCAGATATCACAAGTGTGCCTGTATTGCAGTCCTTTTTTTTTGGAAATTAGAGCTAATGAAAATGCGCACTATTAAGCAATCACACATAAAGTGAGAAACCTGGTCAACGTTATGTGTAACCACACATGTGCATTTATACGCTGCAGCATCAACACCTGGCAAGAGAACAAGGAACAAGTCTCCACGTTCCTCTTTTCTCCGTCTCATTATTGTTCTAAAGCAAGAACAAATACACATGCACTCACTTTGTGGATGATTCTGCAACCGAGTTCATAGTTCCTACTAAGACACACTGAAAGAAACACACGCACACACACCTATCTCTTCCTGTCTTCCCCAGTAGTGCGATAGTGTGACAAGGTGTTGAGTCACAGCCTTAACTCATTTCGTTCTCACATGTATCCAGCCTCTTTGTGTTTAAAAGTTTGTGTCGAAGCCGTTGAGGCCATGGCAGGCTCGCGCCGCTGACTCTTATCACGTACTCAATCCCAGCTCGTGGGACTGCTCACATATGGACTAAATTAAATACTTTCCCTGACGTTAGTGCACTGAGTTGCAATACTGTAATCTGTTAAGCTCTTGATTTCTTGGATCTCGCCTACCTTAGTGAAAACAGCATAGTGACATTATATTTTATTAAGGCATATGGAGTTAATACATCAAAAAATAAACAAATAAAGGTAAATGAGGGAATTTATTTAATCTAGTCAGCACCTACATTACAGGCTTACTAATGGAGGTGCTGACATACTGTTTGGTTACGCAGGCTATAAACTAAAGAGGCTGAGGGCCACTGTTCATGAGGAAGTACTTTTTGTATTATGTAGGTTTCAGACATTATGAAACAAAAAACTGCAACGTGGTAATGACAAAGCTAGTTCAGATACCATAAGCTCTGAAGAGAAATTGGTGAAGATTCAGCTAGATGAGCCGGTAAAGCCATCCACAATGTGTCTCTACTTTAGCCATAAAAATCCAATTTATTCCTTTAGTAAATAATTTATATATTTCACACACGCACAACACACACAAACAATGTGAATGTCACTTCTCTAAATCATGGGTGTGTCAAGGCTAGATGCAGTCTGTCTTTTACTACAAGCAATGCATATTCCTTCATTAAACTATAAATCTCCACACATGCGTGGCATTAATATATGACTCAGTCTTACTCTTAGTCTTACTCATTCTTACTTATTACTCAGTCTTTGTGCGCTATAGTAAGCTAATAGCTTGAGAGCTAATACATAGAATCAATCCCATGAACTACAGTCCATTAAAAAATACATTTTAAGTCACTTTCATATATATATATATATATATATATATATATATATATAAAAGTAAAATATAATCTGCCTCACTGCGTATCACATGCTGAGCTCCTTTGTTTGGTCCTCTTATCAGTCACAGCACCTAACCTTCCTGTGCAAGCTACATAGGCCTTTGGCTTTCTTCAGTGCAACTGTCAGTTAGCCTGCTAGCTTAGGTTGAACGACTACAATGTCAGGGCAGTGGATACGATCTCCAGCTCATCTCTTTTTAACTTAACAAACATACATGTGCTCACTTTCTGGTTGGCTAACGGAGGCACGAAAATACACGCACCTTCCAAAATTGTGTGACGAGGTGCTGAGTCACAGCCTCTACGCTGTTTTCCTCACCATCTGCAACACCGGATAACGGAAATTGCTCACAGTGGATGTGAGAAACACCAGCTTTTTTTACGGAAAACAATCGAGGTTATGGGTGGAAATAAAGAAAAGCACTGCGGCAACTTCCAAAAACATGACTCTTGTAGCTGAGTCACTGTATGGTTAGTGATTACCACGCTGACTAATTTAGGTTTGTTTAGGTTTGTTTAGTGTGTGCAGGAAAAATGCTGAGAAATTTAAGAAATGTCAGAAAATAATTTTCTAATCATTGATTTTTACATTTGTGTTTGGTTATATTAGCAATGCATTAGCAGTTTACACGGCTAAAACTCTAATGTGTAAGTGCAGGGTCACTAGAGATCAGATATGTGTGTTGGTATGGAAAAAATGCAGAAGCAAAGTTGCAGAGAAGGTTCACTCTCTTCCTGTTTGCTGCTCATTAGTTACACAGACATAAAAAAAAGTGAGTGAAGCAGATTTCTCATGCATCAAAAGGCTCGAATGGAGGCTTGCAGCTTTGTAACTGTTAAGCTTTTGACACTGAGGGAGTGTTTTAAGCTCCTTACTGAGATATAATAGGCCTGTCATGCATTTTTCTTGACTTCTATTTTTTAGCCCATTTCTGTGATGAGATTAAAGTGAATTTAAACTAGATCATGTTTTCTCCTCGCTTCCTCTCTGTCTTCCCAAAGCTCCAGTCAGCTCTTTGATAAAGGAGTAAATAAAACCGCAGTGATGCAATATGCCGAAATATTGCCAAGGAAAAGAAGCCAAGAGGAAATTAAGTCTGATTACAACTTCACAACTGCACCATTCACAGGATTTATACTCCCAAGAATAATATGAATGTCTCTTTAGCAGAGCAATAGTCAGAATACTGCAACTGCAATCTCATGGGACGAGTGCCGAAGCAAGCTAGGTGATATGAATTTTATTAAACCTGTATTTTTTTGTGTGTTATTTGGCCTAAAGGGTATATAGTAGGAAGTTTCAAGAATACTCTAACTGAAAGTAAAAAAGCGTCTCAGGCTAGAGAAACACAGCATGTAGAAAATCTTTAACATCCCGAATGAACTGAAAAAGCTCTGAGGAATTTCACTTTCGGCATTTACAAATACGTCCATGTAACAGCGTCTTCATGTGCTTCTTAATGAACTTCTTTCACTCTCACCACATTAAAAAACTCAATTTGTACCACGAGGTTTTATTTTTGTTTCTTTTTAACTTCTGTAAACCTTGCCTTCCTCTCTCTACGCTTAACAGATCCATCACCTGCTCCTGCGCTGTTGAGGTTTTTCTATCATTAGGCTGTTTTCCTGTTTTTCGGTATGTTTTTAACTGTGGTGGTAACTGTGGCATCTGGATTTTCTGCAGATTCAGTCTGTCTGTTCGTGAAATACTTTGATCACAGGTCTTTTTATTTTTCTAAACCGAAGCAGAGTGGAAATGACCAGCTGCTAAGAGACTCAGATCTCACAAAACCACACACGCATTTTGTCCTGTTTTTTTTTTCTTCCCTTTCTTGTTTCCTGCCCTGCTGAACATGTGCTTCATTTCAACAGCATTTAGCTGCAAATTTGGATTCACAGGGAAACACTGAATGAAATACACAATCCCCCAACAACCTGTATATTTGTGAGTTTAGTTGGGGAGATGAGATGATTTGGCGAAAATCATTTATGTTGTTTAGTTAATCGCAGTCTTGTCTGTCAGCTGATCAGCTTCACTACCACAGCCGTAGGGTGTTGAGCCTTCTGGTCAAGAGATGTAAAAATGTACCCTGCTGCAGGCTGATTTTAATACACATATGACTTCTCTCTCTCTCTCTCACATGCACACACACAAATAGTGTCAGTGATCACTAACCCTTTGCAATAGGAGATGATTATACTCATCTCCTATTCGTCTGAGCTGTTGTCCGAATGTCTCTGCCTGCATTTCCCCCGCTGCGTTTTGCCGCCACGTCCTAGAGGGGCTGGGTGAGTCGTCTGCAACACAAAATAAAAAGAAAACATGCCATCTTTGCCATGTATGATGATCAGGTGAGCAACTGCTTTTACATCACATGTGTCAGTTCCAGCGTGCAACAGCATTAACTCGCATGATGTTTCACTACATTTCTGAAGAGGTTAAATGCTTAAAACTAATCCACTGAGACAAAATATATGTTTATTTATGCTCCATATAAGTGAAACATAACCAAAAGTATTTGCAGCTTTATTTGTGGTTAGGGGTTCAGACTTGAAAACACTGCAAAACCTCAGCACCAAGATATTTGAAATAAGACTTGTAAGACTAAGAGAAACCACAGAACATCACAGAAACTGAGTGGATGTATTTACATAGCTTTACAGACAAGGTGTTTTAAGATGGCGCCTCTCTGATCATAACCTATGTTATCATTCGGTTGTCCAAAAAAAGTCATTTTCTGGCATCACCGGGCACACGGCTCAGACTGTGGCTACACCAAATTCACCGCAGCCGAGCTAAGCTTAAGTTTGTAACTCAAACGTTTTTCTTTTTTTTTTTTGGAGAAACTCATATGTGATGTGCGAATTCAGCTTTCCCATCATTACATAACTGCTTTTTCATGTTAAAAAACATAAACTCCTTTTAACCATAAATTTGGAAGAAACTGTATGACAGACAAAGAAGAAAAACAATCAGACAGAGTGTGATTTATAAAGTGAGACTCCTTTGATTTTGACCCAGTTCAGTTTATTTGATGTTATAATCGATGCATGCTCACGGTGACATAATAAAAACCCCGGAGGACATGTAAATCAGGATGCTTATTCAACGAGGTGAGACCAAATAGGTAAATGACAAACATATTTGTTACTTATTAACAGAAGAGAAGGTTATCAGATACATTTAGTGCACTTCATGGTTTTACAGTTGCCCGCTGACGAGGGTGAGGAAAATTGCGAGTGTGGTCATGTGTCATTGCGCATGAATGTGTGTTTTCGTGGTTAATCTGTTATATTTTCAGTCTGAACTACAGTATGATTATGAAAGGCTCTGACCTCTTACCGATCTCCGCTTATGACTCATGCACGCCATTATGAAACCCAGACTTAATATTTCTCACATCCTCTGATATTGACGAGACCAATACATCAATCAATCCATCAAGCTGCTGACTGCAGCGTCAGCAAGAGGGATTTTGATGGTGATACGGGCATGGAGCGACGTTACAATGCTTGAAAGTATAATAACCGCTGAGTAATGACTGAATCTCACTGACTTATTAGTAGGCGATGCCAGCATGCTCAAGAACTCCTATGAAGTTCTACATAACTTGCTTGTTTTTTCTCAGATAGCTCATATTTTCAAAGATTTCTGCACTGACATCCAAGATGCTTTTAAGTAACACAACATGAACTTAGTGGATTAAATACTTTATCATTCTTGGGGACTTACTTTATCAGGACGCTCCTTTGACAATGATCACAATAACCAAAATGACAGTTATAAGAATATTACATGATGATATTGATTTTGCATATGAGCAGTTCTAAACATGAACCTGGCTGCTGTAATGCGACAACTGACAACTGATTTTGGCTCATAATCTGCAGTTTGCTCGTGCTGAAGGGCATCGAGATAAAAAGCAAAAAAAAAACAAAAACGTGAGCAAACAGTCGCATCACGGGTCATCTTAGGTCAAAAGAGTACCAGAGTAACCAGAATAAATAATGAATTCCTCTAACAAACACTGAGTCGGCTTTGTGCAGCTTAGTAACTTGAATTTCATCTAAAGTTTGTTTGTAAGATCAAAGCCTCAGGAAAAATCTTTGTTCCAGCCAGCCCTGAGGTTGTATTATAATTAGACTTTGTGTTAAGGACAAAAACTCACAAGAGGCATCTGTTTTGCTCTTAAACTGAAGAAACCTGACTGCACTGCGAGCGTGATCCTTCTGCTGCTGCAGGAGGAAGTACTGCGATGTCGAGAGGCAACAACAAGATAAACAGATCTTCCTTAAGCCCCAGCACTATATCTAACACACAAACAAGTTAGCAATCTTGATAAGTGAGACTTTTTGTGTGTGTTTGGGGGGGACAATGTATAACTTATTGCACTAGTCTGTTTGTGTTTATTGGTCCTATCTCGCAAATGTAGTGGACTGATTGAGATGCAAGTTTCTGTCTGCATCTAACAAAAGACCTGCAGGCCTATTTTGGCTACTAAACACACATGCTGTGTCCTTTTTTTTGAGTGGCTTACTTAATAAACAACATGTAACGGCACACATGGACTGCTCTGTTTTGACTGCTATCTTGTCTGTCTGGCTACAGTGAAAGAGAATAAAAGAGATACAAGGCAATCAGCAAAGCTAGTCGCTGCTATTATAAAAAAAGAATAGCGACACACAAAGCAGAGAATATGTGCAGGTCTTCGGAAGTTTTACTTCAGCCTTAGGAGATTACTTTGATATTTACAAAAAAAACCCCCCAAAACAAAACACTATTTTAAAAAAAAACAAACAAAAAAAACCTGAAGGATTAAAGATGAGATGTAAACGGGGGAGGGGGGGTTGGCCTGTAATGTAATGTAACAACAAAATTTTACCAGTCTGAGGAAAACAAATAGGTTTACTCTCATTAAGATGACAGGACTGCATTATTCCATAGAAGATTTATTTGCCTTCCACTGCAACAACACTGTGAAGGCATTTACACTGTTAGTTCTTTTATCTGTTTTGTTTTTTTTTCTCTTTTTTGCCAAGTTTTAACCTCCTGGCAAAGTTTTGTTTGTTACCAAGCAACAGGATAGGCAACTTTAGCCAACAGCATCACAGCTAAAAGTATGAACCTTCTGTTTTTAAGTCGTGCTGATGTAAACGAGCCCACTGGAGCACTATTTTAGACCAGTGATGCTAGAGGTGGCAGCTCTTTCATTTCTGTTTGGGATTGAAATAAACAGCAAACAATAAAAATAGGATCCAGGCTGTGATAACCGATAAAAAACATTTTGGGGAATCCCTCAATACATGCTCGAAAACTGTAGAACATAAAAATATTGTGGGGACATGGACTAAATATTTAGAATTTGAGCATCTGAATACAATAGTGACGCCAATAATTTGTAGTGAGTTTGTGGTATAGAGATTTTAAAGCAACATTTTAATCTCCACATTTGAAAATAGTTTATGTCATGATATAATCTAAGCTCATCACTTGCACTTCCTGTTTTATATTAGTTTAAACTTTATCTGCTTTCATCTTTTACTTTGTCAATTTCAATTTCATTTCAAGCTCTTTGGATAAGTTAAACAGCTTTCTTCTACTTTAGTATAAACTGAACCTTCTAAATAGAAGCCAACTGACATGTATTTAGTTTACTTTAATCGATATGTTAATTCCATATAAGGAGAAATACACCTATTTTTAGTAATAACCTGCTAGCATCCTGAGGGCCTCATATACTCCTGCCACCAGTATGTTTGCCAAAGGACATATGGATAAAGGTACTAGCAATAAGGGCCTCAATCCACACCCATCAGATATGCTATATAAACAAATTTACTGGGCCACCTATTCATTGAACCTAGAGGAGCTGCTCAGCCATGGAAACCCAAGCCAAGAAGCTCTGTAGTGACTGAGTCGGCAAAGAGTTGGTGACTTTTACACACTATGCACCATTGCCTTTGGTGACCCTACTATGTAACTTTATGTGGCTGAATTGCTGTGGTTCCTGCACGCTTTCACTTTGCAATAAAACCACTTACAGTTATAATGCAGTATCTATGGGGGAAGACATTTCACAAACTGATGTGCAGGGGTGGCATTAACGTGAGCTCTTTGGAGGTGTGGTCCAACACTTTTGGTGTCCAATTGAAACACACTAAGGATTGTCATTGATTGATTCATGTTGAGAAGGGACAACGTTCTTTATCTTTTTACTCAATGTAACCAAGTAGTTTTGATGCCCAAATCTAACCAACAAGAAAAAACACAGGACTCCTATGCCAAATGGACACCTTTTCTGTGACAACAGCAGCATCTGAGGAGCAACAGTATTTCACACTGTGGAATGAGTGGGGTATAAATGTGATATAACCGGAGCCAGCATTAGTGCTGATGGAGGCTAAAGTATGATAAAAAAAAATTGGTGCAGTTTGGAGAATCAACATGCAGTTCAGCTCATATACATTTGTTTTAGCAGAATGCAACCCTAGACTAATTTAAAACACAAGCCTAGCCACTGTGATGTCTTAACCTGATTAGCTTATGAATCCTAGAACTGAGCACATGTTCTTTGTCAACTTCTGCTATATAATGGGTGAGAGTTGGATATGATGTGAAACCTGGTGATACTGCTGCTCTTCATTCACACTTATGATTGACCTGTTATTTATAATCAATGACAATATCCAGGATCAACTTTTTCCCCCTACAATAATGACTACAATCACCAAAAAAATACCTTTATGTTTTTTGTAATGTGCCCTAAACTAGCAATTACCTCATAATGTAAGTCTTTACTGAAGTTGAAAAGAAAAAGAGCTGAGGCCTATTTTCCTACATAGGCTTTTATACTTTACAAACTACAAGTCTATTGCCACTCTTTGGTTGCAGCCCTACTGGCCATTAAAAAGAATGCAGCTTTAGGGTACTTCTGTGTTGTTCATTTTCCAAAGCAGGAAGCTTCAGCCATCTTTAATACTGTTAATGCATGCAAACACAGCCCACTTAAATGTGACCAGCCAATACTACTCGGACTACAAACTGAAACCAGAAAGATTCCATTACCAAAAATCATGCTCAGCCATTGCCTAATGTTTGTGTGTTTCACATCTGCATTTTACCTGCAGGTTTGCCAAGTGATATTTAGCAAAGGTAAATAATGCTTACTTTGAGAATTCAGAGTCTTTGAGAGTACAGACTCAATTTTCATTATGAAATACTGAAACATTATGACTCTTTCACATCAGTTTAAGTTTGACTAATAAAAGTGTTGGTAAGAATATAAATCTGACAACCATCAAGCGAGGCAGTAATGACGATGTCAGTAGAAATGCCTTTCTTTAGGTTCACTGACAGGTTTCTACATTGTGTTGGGAATAGTACACACAGAGTCAGGACTTCTGAAACAAACTAACATCAACAGAAACAATCTGAGAGTACGTGGTACAGTATGGTCATCACTCATTACCACTATTATGTGTTTGTCTTCCCAAAACCACCAACGTGAAGATAAAAATGACAAACCCTTGCAGGGTAAGGGTGGGATTAAGTCTTTGAAAACTAATGTGAATGCAAGTTGTCACTGTTTCTACTGGGTTTTTTTTGCAAAACCAAATCTCGCATCCAACCTGTTGGATCCACATTTGTCCACAATGTTACAACCATCATGCATCCTTTGTATAAACAAGTCAACAGTTTCCTGTTAAATTAGGCCTGAGAGTGTTATTCAAATGTATCCTGCAGGTTTTAGTAAGGTTTTACACTCTCACAGGCAGCAGGCATTACTCACCAGGAAACAAAGTACTACAGTGGAATGAAAACAGAGAAGCAGCAGAATTGGATTTAGCAGCATGGAGGCATCATTAGTGTGTTTTACATAAGCATGTTCTCTCCTGGATTTGGTGGATTTTTCTACAAGGGCCAACAGAGTAGCGCATGCTGAGTATTAGTCAATAAACCAGAATCTCGAAAACAAAAATGCAACAGCCTTACTCATGTGAGAATAGCAAGCATAGCACATCAGAGTAGTGGAAAAATGGCTCTCTTTCATGACTAAGCTCTAGAGTGAGGAAGGGGTGAAAACAAACACATCGTAAGTATGAAACTAGATAGAAAAACATCCTAAGTATGTTTTTGTTCATCTTTTCACATTGATAACACTCAACACAACCAACCGCCCAAAGCCCCGAATCTTTGACAGAGGAAACGTGAGGGAACTAGTTCTAGGCTCCTATCTAGTTTCATATTAAGCTGCACACCCACACAGCCATAGAAGCCAAGTTTTACGTCCAGGGTAGCCGACTGAGTCAGGTTAAACTTTCACCCACACCTATGACAATATTAGCAGTGCTTAGGGCATTTAGACAAATCCCTACACTCTAATTTGCATTCTTTACAGTGAGCATGTAAGATTTTATTGCGTGCATGTTCTTTGTCATCTAGAGCAGCAGCAACATCATGACGAAAGGTGCAAGGTGAGAAACACCTTTACCGTAATGGGAAGTACAGCCATTACATTTCAACTTGTGAAATGACTTTACAAAAAAGACACCTGAACCTCTTCCACGTGGGTGCACTCACATTAATGCAGCAGTTATACATAAAGAGTCTGTGCTCACCGTGTTGCGTGCCCGGTCCTTCACCGCGCGCCTCACTCATGCGCTGCAGGGCGTGTATTAGCACCTGTCCGGTGGGGCTCGGGGTCTGTATCGCTTTGTCAGCTGTCGCTGGCTTAGGGGAAAGTGGGGAGCTAGGCAACGAGTCGCCGTCAGAGGAAAAATATCCACTGGAGGAACGGCGAGGAAACCGAAATATCGTCCGGCTCTGAAAAACGTCAAAGCTCGTCGGCGTTCTGCACCAGGATGGCGAATCCGGATCTCCTCCTCCGGTAGAGCGGCGGTTTAAACGGGATGTTTGCGCTCCTGTGGCACGGACAGGTGGTAGATCTCCTCCGCTGGCCTCCGATGCTGTTACTGGAGTCGAGCCATCGGACGGATTTGGTGGTCTGCTGAATGAACAGAGCGGCACCGTCAGTTTGGCTGGTCATCCCTGTGCTCAAACAGCCAACAGCCTCTTGCTGTTGTTGCGTCTGGAGTTTTAGACGCACGTATTCCCGCGATCCGCTGGCAGGACGTGACTTTGTTTCGAAATATCCCATCAGAACTGCGGGATTTCTGTCACTTAATTTAATCTTACACGCGCAAACTTGTTTCCTCCTTTTTTGCCAAATCATAGCAGACGTAACGTGCTAACAAGAAGTGACTTTATGAAACGGTACTGTATTGTACCTTAGTTCTCTGTGTAGCTGAAACCCAGATAAGCACAGGGAGTTCAGGAGCGAGTGTTTGCCTGAGCGCTGAGCGCGTCCCTATTCTCTGTGGCCCAGGTTTCCTGTCCAACTGTCTGCCCGGTGCGCCTCCATTGTTTGAAAATACATTTGCTGATTGCGGCACATCTCTGTTTGCCTTATAGGAAAAGCATGAGGAAGCCCAGAGTGACTTCAGCTGCGTCACAGAGAAACAGCCAGAAATAAATGCGCCGTAACTGACGGCAGTCAGCCTGCAAATCAGCATTTCAAATAAGTAAAATATAGCAATCTTGAATTTCTGACATCGGTGCTTATTAACAATTAAGATAGGAATTTGTCAAATCAAGTTCTCTCAAGTAGTCTATTGGCTTCTGCAAAGTTAGTTTATTTAAGGGGATTTGCGCTGAGATAACAACGATCTTACCCATGTGCCATTTTCCGTTTAGATTACTGAGCCTTCGACTCTCAAAGTGACAGTTTTACAAAACAAAATCATGAAAATTATGTTTTGTTGAGGCGCTTCCTGTTTGTCCAGAATAAACTGCAGCTTCCTCGGCGCACGAATTCCCCGCTGTAATGACCTGTAGTGCAACGCGTGTGCCAAAATGGCCTGAAATTCTAAGCAGACATTTTTTTATTCACTGGTATTCGCGCTTTTATTTCTCACGTCTCTAACGTAAATATTCATTGAAGCGTTGTTTTTGGAGGAGCAGAGGAGGAGCGACAACTGTGTGAACCGGGCGCGACGGCTGCACTTCAACCATATGAAAATTTGCACTTGTACTGTGGGTTTCAGTACCGATCCGAGTGCCTCCGGAGAGGCGACAGGCGACAGTTTGCGCACTAGTGAAATAACAACGACAGGTTCGGGCAGCTATGCCAAAAGGGAAAGCAACGCAGTTGGAAGGAAGCAAAATCCGCAAAGCCGGTACGAGAACACTAACTCGGTGTGTTTTGTGTAGCGCAACAAGGCTGAAGATGTAACAAAATTCGCTCGGCGACACGTTTGCACCGAAACTTTAGGAACACAAAGAGGTTTCCGAGTCTTCGTGGGTGACGACTGACAGAATCATCGGATAGAAGAAAGTGACCTCTCGGTTAACATATTAGGTTTCACTTAACTATTAAAACACAAACAGAAAAATAGCTGAGCGGCCGTGTGCGCGTACGGCACCACTCGCAATCCCTGGTATGGTTCTTCTGCAAAACCAAGTGGTGTCGTGCGCCATCTCCAGTCCTGAGAGTCTCATAGTAGCATGCCAAACATATCCATTAGTGTCCGTAATTTCCCATTATCACAAGAATTAATGGGAGAAAAGTTCAGTCCAACTAGTCGGAGTTGATAAAAATCTCCCACGCCGGCGTCATCACTTGGCAATGGCCGGTAAGTAGAAACGCAAATAAACTATTTAACCTCCCTTAACAAGGGGAAGATAAAACAAACGCACAAATCAGTTCTTATGAGGAATTCAAATGGAAAATTGTCGCTTAAATCCTAACCTCAGTTAGCGTGTACTTATTACTTGAAAGAAAATGTCGTCACTCTATCGAGCAAATAAAACGCATGTTTTTCCCCTCCCTGCATCCCTGGGGACACCGGCATTCACAGCATCTCCTTTACAGTCAACACAACCGATGTCGGGTGAAACGAGACGTTCACCCGTCTACAGTTAACAGATTAGTAAGCTGAAGTGAAGCCAGCGCGCTTCAGTGTGCCAAATATACCGGCGGAGACAAGAGGGTCGCTGCAAAATTCACACCCACATCCAGATTAATGTAAAAGAAGAAAGTCCCATCAAACACCCACTGCATTGCTTTTGTAATTGCTTTAGTAACCACTTAGTAGACATGCGTGGGAAGATCACCTTTGTCTAAAACACCTTTTAAACAAAAACGTCTTCATGGTGATTGCAGTGACATTTCACAATAACAAGTATAAGTCAATTTTAAATCAACTGATTTCTAGATTTTTCCACAAATCTACCAATAAATTACCCAGGTGTCGGCTGTGTGCAACGTGACACCTGACACCGTGACTAAAACATCTAAAGAGCAAGTTTTTAAATATTGGAGCTTTTTTTTTTGAGGTAACAAACATACTTTTTTTGGAGCCCGTTTATAAACTCACCTTTGGTAATCCATCCTCGTGACTTAAGTCCGATACATTGTCCAATAAATGATGCTAAAAAGTAAAAAAAGATACAGGACTTAAGTGTTTCTAATCCGCTTGCAAACCAGTAAACAAACTCAGCCCTTTGTTTGCTTCCTCTCCCTTTCTCTATGTCGCGTCAATAAGGCAAACTAGGCGCAACAGTGCACTATCTACTCCATAAGCCCCGCCCACTGGGAGGGCCTATAAAATGCCATTATTACAGCTCTTGATCGACCTCTGTATGTCATGAGGAGCAATTTCAGTGGCGGCCCATGAGGCTTTCTTTGAACTCAATGTAAGGATACTAAAAATTAAAAGTTACATAAACTACATTTGCAATAAAATTAAGGGCATTTTCTTAAACCAAAAGTGCCATTGCACGGACTATCTGGCCGCAACTTTTTCTGTTTATACCTTGGTTGGCACTAACTACTGCAAATTAATGATTCCCAAATTTTAAACAAGTGCTGTATGTAAGCTGGAAAAATGACTGAAAACAGGGAGGGGGCACTGTGTGATCACTCTGGCACTTTTACATCTGCCTACATTTATGCACATTATTCTGTATTATAAGCTTTAAGCCTATTGCTGGATGTTGAAATTGTTCGGTTTTCATTTTTCCACTGCAGACAAGATGAAACAAGAAGAAAAAGAGGAAATATAAATGATATTATACTTTGCCTTCTTTTTGCACCTTTTTAAATGGTGCAAGTACACGTTTACTCATCCATGTTTCATAAAACCATCTGGTAAAGTGCACTGACACAGTGAAGATTTAAGGAATTGTATACCAAATTACAGCGCTATGCAAATGTCTCAAGGTACCCATCATTTATTTGTATTTTGCTAGGATATTGGGAACTGTGTGCAGCAGTCTTAAAACACGAAAACGTAAATGGAAATGCAGTATATAAGGCAAAAACAAGTTTCTGAAACTATAATGAACTTGAAAAAGCTCTGAGGAGGACAGTCCATGAATGATAATATTCTGTTGTGTGTTTTTCTGTTCAGGTACGCTTTTAGCACATTGGCAGTGTGTTTGGGATCATGCAGAGAAACTGAGCTCTCCAGATGATATTATTTAGTGGAACAAAATCTGATGACACTTCCTGCATTCATAACCCCATTAATTATGACGAGAACAACACGACTGGCTGAGATGCAGTACCAAACCATGACAGAGCCTCCATGTGCTTTTCAGATGGCTGTAGACACTCTCTCACTTCCTCCCTGCATATTGATAATTGGAACCAAAAAATTTAACTTTGAATTTAACACTTCGTAAGATCTATTACATCTGATTTTCAGTTCAGTTTTTGTGTAATTTGGAATACTTAATCCTTTTCTCATTGTTTCCCTTCCATAAGAATGGCTCTTTGACAGTCACTTTCACTGAGACCATTTCTGACGAGGCTTCATCAGATGGGTCATCTGAAAGCCCAGATACATCTCATATGTTATGTGTCAGGTCTGTGCTTGATATCTCTCTCTATTTACTAAAGACATTACTTTCAGATATTGTTAATCTGCCATTTCTTCTTTTGTGCTTCACTTGTCCAATTTCCTACATTTTTTCCATAACATCGCAGATGGCACATTATGCTAATATGCATCAAGTTTTCAGTTAACAGTTCTTTCAGAAACACTGTGTTGGTTCAGAAATACTATTTTTTTGCCTGTCAAACTGTGTTATCTTTGGAATGTTATTAGTTTTGACTAAAGAAACTGGAACAAAGTGTCTCTTTTTGCAACAGGCTCCTAGTAACAAAGTGCTTAAAGATACAGTTTAAAACAGTTTTTTTTGTTAAGTTATCTGTTATGTGTAGACAGACCAGTGGTTCATCCTTTGAGTTAGGTGTCTTTTTATCCTTGAATTATTTATAGTAGTGTACAAGGTCTGGACTAAAAATGAATGAAAAAGCAGCTAATGCTCTAAGAAAAACTCTGAAAGACATTCAGGAAACTGGGAGAAATATTGCTCAAGAGCACTTTAAAAAAAGTAGAAGAAAATCTTGCACCTTGGTAGCAAAATATAAACAAATGATAGGTCTCTCAAGGCTTTTGCACTCGTTCTAGGTAAAACTACAGAATGATTTGCAAAATTAACACCTGCCCCTGTGCACTCAACCCCCCACACACTTCTTCAAGAAATTCATAAACTGAAATTACTACTACTTTGTAACATTTCCTTTTAGCTGCCATTTGGCCTCATGCATATTGTGCATTTGAAATTGAGACATTTACAATCTGGATGAAACCGACACCTACACATATGACTGCTGGTGTGAAAGTACACATGAGATAGGACTGCTGTTATGAATCATAGTTAAGGCCGTCTTAGTGCCATAACTGTATTCTTTAAGGTAGATTTGAAGAAAAAAAAACCCTAAAGAAAATCAAGTTAGTTGGGGATGTGACAAAACTTGTATTTTACAATTTTTATCTGCACTGCAGGACGTTCACAGGTCTGATTCTTATTGACAACATACCGTTAGGTAATGGTAAAATTCAAACGCAGGTAAGAAAAGCTTAAATTCCTGTGTCATTCTCTACTTCACCACGTGACCACTTAACGATTTTGTTGAGAAAGATCCATAGAAAGTCAAAAAGCTTACCTGTAAAAGTTACCCAACCGCATACTCAAGTTTATCTTCTCAGGTTTCACGAAACAGCTACTAGCAAGGCTGCTATATAATCCGCAATTTAGTCTGAATGAATCATCATGTCGAAGGACAAGCATTTGGACACACTGGAAGAGATCGAATGCTCATCACAGAAGCACAAATAAGACTTCCACTGAAAAATCATCAAATAGCAGCACAGATAATGGTCCAAAGGGGCATGAGACGATAACCCTGAGTCATAAGAATTTGTTTAAATCTTGTTAAAACTTTGAGTTTTTATAGACTTGTTCTCAGAAACCTCTGATCACGCCATGCACATCATCCTTTAAGCCACTATACATATAATTTAATCTAGCAGGTGACCATACGTTTGTATTGTTTTCCTGCTTCAGCTGAGCTTCACACTGTATTTGAGCAGTTATTTGACATTCACATGTCTCTGTTGCATTCAGACAAATCTCCCGTCCCGTGCCTTCCCTGGAGTGTACGCACAGAGGTGCGGAGGAGTTCTGTTGCAAAGTGGATAAGTTGCATTACAGTATCAACTGTCAACTGCCAAACAATAAGGGAGGCCCAATCTACAGAACTCCAACAGCTGCAGCGATAGAGGACTAAAGGAAAAGCCGCACACATGTGTGCCCAAACACACACAGACAAATCAGTATGAAAAGACAAGAGTGAGACACACGGTACCATTTGCATGTAATCAATACCAATCAGTTCCTCAGAGTGTGGGAAAAATGTTGCTCTACAATTCTGTCTTTTTGTGTTCATCGGGAAGCTTACAGCTCTGTTTATTGTGATGATGATGATGCAGGTGATACTGTCGATAGTGCCAGTGATGAGAAAGATAATATAAAGAACCACGAGACCATAATAGCAAGAGTGATAAACAACATAATAGGTTGAGTAATGCTTAAACAAAGAGGAGGATAAAGTCATTATTGGGATGGTGCATCAAAAGCCTTCATCTTCATCAACCTGCTGATAACTGGTTATAAGTCAAATTGAGCATGATAAAAAATCTATAGATAAAAATATATTTATAAATGACTTATATCAGTGGTTTCCAGCACTGTGTGCTAATGCCTATAAGTGCCATTTATGCAGTGCTACAGAATTGCTAACTTGTTGGTTTAGACACACATCCCTTTGAGGTTGTGTCAGGAAGAGCATTCGCCAAAAAAAACTTTGCCAAAACACGAGGAGCCACTGGCTGTGAATATGGGCGCTCTTTCTAAATAAGCACCACATGTTTGATTTTTATACCAGATGCCCTTTTTGACACAACCCCAAAGGGATTTGTGTGTCCTCTGGGGATCAAACCAGGAAACCTTTGCTTGTTAGGCAAATTCACAAATCACTACATTGTGGAACACTACATACACACTGGTTAATGAGCATGAAATTAGGTAAATACTTTCATTTTGTAATAGAACTTTAACAATTCCTTGATTATAGTGTAAAATGACTTTTATAACTGCAACAGTGCCATCGGCAATAATGCCTGAATAAAAGAAAAATTAAGTAAAATGTGTGTGTGTGTGTGTGTGTGTGTGTGTCAGTGATTTTTTTTTTTTTTGATAGTAAAACATGCTAAGAATTGAATGGTTCAATAAGTACAATCTTGGATTCTTCAGACCTTATTAGAAACTTGTCTAGATTTCATAAATTGACAAAGGAACTTCTACAGACTGGACTCCATTCCCCAAAGGGCTATGTATTTTTATCCTGGCTCATGTTACATATGCTTATGTCTGCTGAAAGCAATGAACAGCCATGATCCTGAAAAAAGACACCATCATTGTGTTTCCTTTCTCAAAGATGAAAAAATTTGTCTCCCCTTCCTGATTTCTTAGTTGGTACATAATTGATATACTAATATGTTACAGAGAACCCCAGTAAATACAAAATAAAATTTTCAAATTATGATTTAAAAAATGAAAAAAAAAAAGTTTTCTAAATGCAGACCTACCCCATGTAAAAAAAAAAGAAGAAAAAAAAAAGAGATTGACTCTTTAATCTAATAACTTTAATAAATTTACAGCAAGAAATGCGACCATGCATTTGTGATATCTGAGAATGAGTGTTTCACATCTCTGTGGAGGGCTCTTCTTTGCAGAACTGTTTTCGTTCAGCCACACTGGAGGCTTTTTGTACCACGAACAGCCTGTTTAAGGCCATGAAAAGCATTTCAATTGGTTTTTAGTCCAAACTTTGACTGGGCCACTACATGTCATGTCTGTTTTTTCTGAGCCATTCAGAGGTGGACTGGCTGGTGTGTTTTAGATGTCCCGTTGCATAACTGTCAGGATTCTCTGTTAGAAAGCAGGCTTTACAGCTTGAGTCTCAACGCCTTAGAACTGGCTTTGTAACCCTTTCAGACTGATAAATGACTTTGTTCCTCAGCTATTCTCGCATGGCATGTGCTTTAATGTGTTGCTTTTAGAGATCTTTTAGCCTGCTTTATTTTGCCAGACAGGTTCTACTTTCTTGATGGAGTGATTTCTTGATTCCACAGGTCTGGCAGTAATCAGGCCTGGGTGTCGCCAGTAAAACTGATCTCAGCTTTCTAAAAACTATGGTTACTTCATTCATGATTTAACAGTGAGCACAATTACTTTTGACAAAGGCCCAAAAGGTTTGTAGGTAAGTGCATCAAAAATCACAAACCAAGAGAATGAGCGAGAATGAAGCTTCCAACTAAGTTTTATTATACAACCTCACCTGTAGTTAGAATGTCACCATGCGAACAAGCTAAACTAAGATAAGCACCTTGATAAGTAATACACTCTCAAGGAATAGCATGATAGCATGTCTTATGACGCCATTTTTTTAAGGTGGTCATAGAAGCTGGGTGGAATTAATCTGCCTTTGTCACGCTATCACTTCTGCTGAGTTAACAGAGGGGGCGAGATAAGAAAGAGAGACATTCACGCATGGCTGATTTCATGGGTGTTAAAGTGCTTCCCGCTTTACAATGATCTTTGTGGCTGCCTGCGCTCTCCTCAGCAAATCTGTTTAAACAGGCAAATCATTGTGGGAGCTCAACACTGCAGGAACACTGAAACCTTCAGCTGCCCCCGGGGAATTTAACAGTAATTACAGATTTTTCACTACAGTAGACACAATATACACATTAGAGCATAAATAGCTGTAAATTCTGCTGCAGTGACAACTCAGCAATTCTGTCATACAAACAAAATAATGGTCATGGGTCACCTGGCTATATGACTTTATAAATAGCAGGTTGGGGGGTGACAAATATTTCGCAGTTTGTCCAAAAACTCTATCAGAGTTAAAACAGTTATTATGGCAGTCCACTCCCCCAGGCATTAGTTCCCTATTGAGAAACAGGAGACATTAACAGCTGCACCCTCAGTAGTTGCTGGTAATGTTGGTAATAAACAAATTAAAGCTTATTTTACTGCTGTGATTATTGTCCCTGCACTAAATATGTTGCCTCAGGACAGGCTTCATTACAGCTTATCGACCCAGGTGTAAGTCAATGAAGCATTGAAAATGTGAGTCAGGCTTCTTGCTGTTTATTCAGCAAGAAAGATGCAACTTATAGTATGAAGACAGGACTCTTTGGCCTTGAAAACCTATATATTCTATTTAAATATGTATACATAGAAGCTTTTATTCTTTTTTTAAGCAGTCAGGAAAGTAAACATTAAGCAAATATACTGTAGAAATAGTCAAATACAATTAAATAACACAGGCGGAATACTAAAGGATTTAATAGGAGAAATAAAGAGCTCAGTTTAATGTTATACAATGATACACCACGTTCTCTGAAACACATTAAGATTAACATGAACATATGCATCGGAGCTGTTTAGCAATACGTGAGGTTGCAGCAGCAAACTGTTACGCCTAGCGAGCCTTGTAACCAACTCTTTGAACCTTCATCTGTACAGAGTACACACACACATCACAGCATCAGAGACAGAAAACGATAACACACTTTCATTTCAAAACTGCGTTGCAGAACAAAAACGATCTCAGGTTACAAAATGCTTCAGCACCATTTGAGAAATAATGACTATTACACAATGTTACATGACAATTCACATTCACTGGGTATGCATGTGCCAGTGTAAACAGGAAGTAGAGGGTTTGTTGCTTTGTTTCAGTGCGATGAATCAAGGAAGGACAGTAAGTGAGTGAGAAGGCCCAATCAGGAAGCAAACGTTCACCGAACGGTCACTGGCGTCTCGGTTTCTCCCTCTGTGGACATCAATACTGCAAATGAAGTTTTTGGATAACTCTAAGCTGGAATGGTAGTTTTATTCAAAAAATAAAATCAAACGCA
The DNA here is from genome assembly GCA_015108515.1 of Hemichromis elongatus. Taxonomy (NCBI): domain Eukaryota; kingdom Metazoa; phylum Chordata; class Actinopteri; order Cichliformes; family Cichlidae; genus Hemichromis; species Hemichromis elongatus. Next base: position 34,012 of record VUQR01035853.1, read on the forward strand.
CGTAAGTGGGGGGGGAAGAGGGCCACAATATATCCATCCAAGCTCACTGTCTAAACCGGTTTAGAGAGAAAGAATGTAACTAGTGTTCTGTGTATCACCCTCCACCTAAACTCTACCAAACACTGCCCACTTGTTGCTGCCCTGTTCTTGACTGTTACAGAGCTCAAAAAAACAATGATCGCTTCTGCCAAACATTGTAAACAAAGAAATCTGAAAGAATAACATGCAACACTTCATATACTGAAAACTATAGAGTCTAAGTTCAACTTTACTGCCACCTGCTGCCTATTATTTCAAATAATAAACATATTAGAGCTGAAAATATTTAGTGATTAAGTGATTGACAAAAATTTTTTTTTTTTTGCATTGTCCCTTTTTAATACAGAAAATGCTGAAAATTTTCAGAATAAAGAAAAAACCATCTTGGGTGCTAGAGCGTTGTGATTACTATTTTTCAAATGGAACATTTTTTCAAGCATTTTCTAGACAATGTGATTAATGATGACTTAGTAGAAAAATACATTACTGATGTAAACCAGAGTTAGATGCATTCTGAGTTAAAATGAATTATTTTAAAGGTAAGTGGAGCAACTATCATATATTTAAGTCTGTGTTTAAAAAAAAGTGTCTTTTTCTGTGTGTGTAGGTGGCATGTATGCGTTCATACTGATTACCCGGCTATTGAGTGGTAATGGAAACTACAAGCTAGTGCTCATGCATTGAAGCAAGGCATCCCCCTCCCCCAAGAAGACAATACTGACCACCTGGACCACCAGTGTGTGTATGAGTGTGCGTTTGTGAGTGTCTAAGCATGTGAGTATTTCCATAATGCTTAGTGTTGACCGGCTGTAATGCGAGAGGTCAGGACACAATAGCACTGTGACTCTGAAGACCTAACACCATGCTGAGAGAGGTCACATCTATGTGATAACCACCCCCACCTCCAAGCACACACACATACTCACGCATACACACACATACACACGCACACATGCGTGAGCACACATTTAAGGTTTTTTTCTTTCTTTTTTTTTCATTAGGCATTGTGCCTCTGCACACTCCCCTTGAAGTAAAATCGTGGACTTTAAGAAATATAATTTATAAACTTTGACTTACCATATTTACAACATAGACAGAACTTTATGTGAGACAGGAAAAGGAATCAAAAGTAACTGAATGGTTGATTTTTAAATGTTTCTTAGCTTCTTTTGTATTGTTTATTATTATTTAAACCACACTTGGTGATGAGAATAACATTAGATTTGTGAATTGAATGGTAAAGAAAACTCCAATAACAGTGCAGCAAGTCACAAGCTTCCTTCTGGATACCAGGGATGTTGGGTCATGACAAAGTAACATAATGTAATGTAAAGTAATGTTACAATGGAACGCATTACTGTTTTTAAGTAACACAGTACTGTAATGCATTACTGCACTAAATTGAGTAATTATATTACGCTTGCAATTAATCCACTTCTTAAGAACACCCTTTTATTCATTCTTTCTGCATTACTTTCTTAAGTAATGCAGAAATGCATTTCTGCATTGCAAAGTTTCTTCTGTAATCTGCACACTGGGCACATAGAAAGAAAAAAAAACATCACACGTGCTTTTGTCTTGCACTTGCGCTATCATCGGCTAAATTCAGGTTGTGTGTGGGAGGAGGAAAATAGTGGAGCAATACAGCCACGCAGCTTTTGAAGAGTGAAAATGTGGACATTACTTTTGTTTTCATTGCACCAATACGACAAGGGCACAGAGCTAAAGTAGAAACTTCATTCAGGACAGAAACAACTATTATACTGCTAACAAAACTTCGGCTCTTTGCAAACAACTGCAAAAGCAGCATGCTAACACAAAGCTAGCCAAGAACCGAGAGTGATTTCAAAGCTAAGTCCAGTAGTTAAGTAACATGCTACAAATAATGTGTAATGCTTGCTTTTCTGCACTGACAAATCCTACACTGGATATCTGCGAGAATGTTTCCACGTTAATAATCAAGGTTTCATGTCTATCACCTCAGCAAATCCACAGCATGTGGAGCTCTGCCAAGTTTCAAAATGAAAAAGATTGCCATTCATAAAACCATTGAAACTATTTAAGCTTTGCAACAAAGTACTCTGGACTTTGGATTCATTTTTATCCATATAGTGCTAAATCACTACAACAGTTACCTCAAGGCACTTTATACTGTGAGGTAAAGACCCCCCCAATAATACAAAGAAAACAGAGAAAATCCCAATAATCAAATGACCTCCACTGAGCAAGCACTTTGGCAACAGTGGAAAGGAAAATCTCCCTTTTAACAGGAAGAAAACTCCAGCAGAACCAGGCTCAGAGAGGGACGTCCATCTGCCCCGACCTATTGGACTGGAAGACAACATGAAGACACGCTGTGAAAAAAGCAAGGACCATTTATTTCTATTATTTACTTCTGAACTTCCAAAAAAAAAAAAAACTAAATTAAAAGTGTGTTTGCTTATCTAAAATATTTACATTTTTAATAGAAGTTTAATATTTTCTGAAATATCACGATAGTGTAACCTTTACCGTTACTTTGTTGCACAAACAGGATTTAGTTCTCTTATAGACTCAAAGAGAGTCTGTAATACAAAGTTGATGTTGGGCTCTGTATGCAAGTCCCATGCAGCACTATAGGGCTGCAAATTGAAGCCAGCAAGGAAGGTGTGGTGAGAATAAGGCACTGCGGGACCACGGAGCTTCAATTTGCATCATTTTTATTACACGCTTCTCACCACAACTCTCCCCAACCCCCGAGTCCCGGTGTTTTAACAGTCGGGCGTGATTGCGGATGCTGTGCAAGTGTGTCCGCATGGCACCGCAAACCACGCCCACCACATACCCCTATCACCCGATTGAGGCCGGGGAGCTATCCGGCCGAACCTACTCCCCCACCGCGAGTGGCAGAGAGAATAAGCCCAGACCGTCGGCACCCCCGGGCCCTAGCCAAGCGCCGGGCAGATGTGAGTTCAGGTGGCCGCCCCCGAGTCCAGCGGCGCCCTTGAAGCTGGTACGGAGGTCGGCCGTGTGGCAGGTGCAAGCCCTGTGTCCGGCAATGTAGCAAGCCCCAGCTCACAGGCGGCTGGGCAGATGTCCGGCTGGCACAAACCTCTGGCGGGGGTGAGGCCGGCGCCGCTCCTGGGTCGAGCAGCCCATCATGCGGCTCCTTCACAGCCGCCGCTCCCAGCTCGAACAGCACCTCTTCCTCCAGCCAGCTCAGACCCTTGCGCGCCTCGTCCGTCGCCTCCGAATGGAGCGGCTCCTCCACCGCTCCCGGCAGGAGCAGCCCTTCGCCCGGCTGTTCCTCCTCCGGCAGGCGCGGACCCCCGCGCGCCTCGTCCACCACCTCCGGCTGCCAAGGTGCCCCACGCGCCTCCTCCACTGCTTCCACACCCTCAGGATACACCGGCGGGGGTGGCGGCTGCGCTGCTGACCAGACTTGGAGCAGCATCGCCAGGTTCGCCATCCTCTCCAGGTGCTGCTCGGTCTGGACCCGCAGCTCTTCTTGTTGGCGGCGCACCTCCCCCGCCTGATCCCGCTGGGTGGCCGCCATTTCGGCCACCATCTGGGCCAGGTCCTCCCTCTGGCTCCTTTGCAGGCCCGCCGTGCTGCTTCCTGGGTTTCGGCACCAGTGTGGTAGAACAGGACCCACATGGACACACGCGTTGTGCGTTATTGACTTTTATTTGTCCTCTTCTGCAGCAGGCCAAAGACCACGCCCCGCTGGTC
>VUQR01035854.1:0-11093 GCA_015108515.1 Hemichromis elongatus
AACCTCCGGCAGAACCAGGCTCAGGGAGGGGCGGGGCCATCTGCTGCGACCGGTTGGGGTGAGAGAAGAAAAGAACAGGATAAAGACATGCTGTGGAAGAGAGACAGAGATTAGTAGCAGGTACAATTCAATGCAGAGAGGTCTAGTAACACAGTGAGTGAGAAAGGTGACTGGAAAGGAAAACTCAATGCATCATGGGAATCCCCCGGCAGCCTACGTCTATTGCAGCATAACTAAGGGAGGATTCAGAGTCACCTGGTCCAGCCCTAACTATATGATTAGGCAAAAAGGAAAGTTTTAAGCCTAATCTTAAAAGTAGAGATAGTGTCTGTCTCCCGAGACCATTGTGGTCTAGGCTTTCATTGGTCCATTGTAACACCTTGACTCTTGCTGCTGTGCTTGAGGCTGTTTTCCTGCTTGACCCGGTTTGTGCCCAGCGTTAGCTGTCACACAGATGGCCATACATTTCACTCTAGAATAGGGGTGTCAAACATGAGGCCCGAGAGCCAGAATTTATAACTTTTCCTCTTGATAAAGATCTCCTCCGCATCCATTCATACTATACCAAATTGAAGTAGTAGATAATCTCTCTACTGTAGAAATACTACTAAAACATTTGTTGAGGCAAATGCTAGAACATTTTTCTGTAATTTTACAGCTTTTTCGTGTAAAACATCCCTGCTCCAGAATACTTTGCTATAGAGAGAAGTTCATGGCCTACTCAGTGACTGCAAGGTGCCCAAATCATCACGCCTCTACCTCCGTGCTGACAGTTGCTATGAGTTGTTTGTGCTGATATGCTGTGTTGGGTTTTCTCCAGATGCGATGTTGTGCATAATGGCCCAACATCTCCAGTCTGGTCTCTTCTGTCCAAAGGAGATTGTTCCAGCTGTAGCCGTGCTGCAGGGCCTTTCTGCTGGCAGTCCATTCAAACAAGCCATATTTGTTCAGCATTTTTCTAATTGTACTGTCATGAACTTTAGCATTTACCATGTTAACTAAGCCCTTTAGTGTCAGAGATGTAGAGCTTGGGCTTGCTAGCTGGTTTCTCTGAGCCTTTCATGGTCTAACTCAGTGAGTTTACTGCAATGTCCACTCCTGGGAATATTGTGGCATTGTGTTTAGTGCACAGGTGAATACCCAAACTTCTGCTTTTATAGAGGTGCTCACATCTGCTGATGATCAGTTAATAAGGTGGGAAAATTAGCAGGACGTAGCTGCTATTTACCCCTTTAATTCCTATGGAAGCATTTAGGGTGAACGTTACCCGACTAGATGGAAACTGTTAGCAGTTAGGCTCTCTACATAATTATTGAATATCAGGTGGGCAGACACACAGTTGGATGTGTTATTGTTAATGTGGCCCTTGCGTGTGTCACGTGCCCTTTCCCCTCACACAGGCCTAGTGAAGCAACAGTTCCTCTTTCCCAGTTTTTGACTTTCTCCACTTTCTCTGCTGTTAGGTGTTGGAAATGAGCAAACAGCAGGTTTCCCCGCACGTAAAAACGATTAAATATTAACGTCAGAGATTAATGCGTGTGCGAAAGCACCCGAAGGTGAATTTTCATATCCTGAACAGTGGGACGAGCAGATGTTTCGTTTTTTCCGACTGCGCGTTCCTCCTCTTCCTTCCTCTCTCTTGATTACTCACCACCGCCACCCGTCGTCTGTCTCTCCGCCTGACCCCGCCAGTCTCGTTCCCATCCTTTCCCCTCACCTCGTTCCCTACACCTGGCCTGCCCTCTTTCTTTCTTGTCTATTTGTTCAGCCGTTAGGCACTGAGTAGATTTTAATGAGCTCTTTGATGAACGTCTCTCGTTAGTTAGGAGGAGGGATGGAGGTGGGAGGATGGAGGAGAAGCATCACTTATTTTTCTGGTTTCCTTTTTTTGGCTCTCTTCCTTCCTTACTAACTTCTCTCCCACCTCCTCTTCTCTACATATTTATGTTCTTGAAGACTTTGCGCCCTTTCCTTGCTTTAACTTTCTAACCTTTTTTTTTATCCATTCCTCCTTCCCTCCCTCCTTTGTTTTGTCTTTCCTTTCATCCATCTTTGCCTTATTTCACCTTGCTTCCTCGCTTTCCTTTACCTGCATTTCCTTTCCTTAACTACTTTTCTTTCAATCCTTCATTTACTTCCTCACCAGGACTCCTTTTCATTTATTCTTTGATCACATCGACTCTTTTCCTTCTTCCAGCTGTCCTCGTCTTTCCTTTCCTCCTTTCCCAAACTTTCCTCACCTGTTCTTGTTTTTCCCTTTCCTCTTATTTTCCTACCTTTTTCATTACCCGTTCTTGCATTTCCTTTTTCCACTTTTAAGCGCCTTTTCTTTTTCCTTTTGTCCTCTCATTGTCTTTGTTCTTTTAGTCGTTACTTTCCCTTCTCCTCCTCACCTGTGCTCGTCTTCTTTTTCCTGCTTTATCTTTTCTTTCATCATTCCTTACTTTTCCTTTCTCAAGTTTTCCTCATCCTTTCTTTCTTTTCAATTCTTTTTCCCACATTTCCCGACAATTGTCACTTTTTTTTTTATCCCAACCTTCCACCCTTTCTCCCTCACCTTTTCTTTTCACCCCTTTTTCTTTTTTCTTTATCATCTTATACTTTCCTCTCCTTCCTCCTCTCTACTGTGCCCCAGGCTAATCGTTCCCAGTTGTGTGCACTGAAGTCCAAGGCAACGCCATCTTTGTCAGAAGACCTACCTGTGTGTGTGTTTGTCAGATCGTCCTTGCTTTGGACATGTAAATAGAATTAGCTCATTTCACGCTCGGTCTCACCCGATGATAATTGACTCCCGAGGTTGTGCGAACACTTTGTATCTGTGTGTGTGTGTGTGCAGAGTTCAGAGGCCAGCGTCGTATTGGAGGATATCCGGCCAGTCGTAGGTGTGTGTTTCTCGAACATATGTGCTTGCACGTGTGTGCCTTGCATATAATTTGATTTTCCCTGTGAGGTGAAGGCTCTCCAGACTCTTTCCTGACTTGGACCTCTTTTCATGCGCGGCTACAATTAGATCTTTTTTTCTTTTCTTTTTCTTACTGCTGTCGGGTTTGTTATATAAGATAAGATGAATTTTATGGATCTCTGAGGGGAAATCATTTTATTACAGCGGCAGTGAGTTGAGCTGCTGCCTGGAAAACAGAGGAAATGGTATTAAAGTGTGTCATTAAAATAAAAATAATGGCTTGATTAAATCGTTGCTTAATGACAGCCAATAATTTTAACTAATGTGTCTGTTAATGTTCTATTTTGTTTTTCCTTAATTTCACATTTCCTGGATGTATTTGGGAATCAGTGGGAGGGTATTTTTGAGCCATAGGAAAAGTCTGGGAGCTGAGCCATTACTCAGGATTTTTACTAGGGGATCAATTGAAAGGATAATAAATGTGCTGTGCTCCTTATTTCATTCATTCATTAATGCTTGGACATTCGCTGCAGGTTTCCATCCCAGTCTAGACGCCAGATTGCGTGGGCATTGTGCAGAAAAACATCAGCAAACTCGACCAACGCTAATGTTAAAGTTATGATTAAAAAATGTGTTTGTGCTTTTTTTCGTTTCTTTTTTAATACAAATGAGAGCATTTGCCCAGTGGTGTGGAGGTTAGCACTGTCCCCTCACGGCAAACGAGTCCTGTGTTTTTCTGGGTGGAGTTTTCATGTTTGCTTCACAGCACAAAGACGTGCCGGTTAGGTCAACTGGTTCTGTAATCACCTTCGCTCCAGGAAACAAAAACCACTTGATGGCACAAGAGGAGCACTTGTTAAAAAGTGAGTGTCTCCTGTTTTCTGTGTCAGACAAAAGAAAATAGTTTATTCTCCAAGATCCAAAAGCAGAAATGAATATTAGTGACCTGACAGGAGTAACTTCCTCACAATTACAACTGCTTATCCATGAAGCTTTATTAGTCTTAGAGGGAAGTTGTGTTGTCATAGCAGCGTACACACAGGCAAAACAGACAACCAAGCAAGTGTATAAAAATAAATGTAGAAATCGAGTTATACAGAGATAAAAACATCAAATGACAGGAGAATTAACACTAACGTTACTAAAAGGATCTTACAGGTATTGTAGGTGCACAGCGTGCATTGTGACATACAAAACGTGATGGAGTGCGGTGAGGTGTATTTAGTCCAGTTCAGTGTGTGCAGAGTCTGATAAACGCAGGAAGGAACGACCTCCGGTGTAGTCGGACAGCGAGGTTGAAGGAATCTGCTGGTGAACCTGCTCCTCAGGTTGTCGATGTGTTGTGGATGGGATGGGAGTCGCTGCACATGACTGCCAGTTCATTTCCCTTTAACAATGCTGTGTTGTTTTTTAGGATCAAGTATTTTCTGTCAGTGTAATTTGGGCTTATTATAGCTACTTATCACTATAATGTGATTATGTAGCCCTGATTGAAATCCTTATGGATCAAATAATTCCTGACATATGAATTGGATAATAATAATTTCCCCCCCCTTTTGTGCAGCGTTTTTTAAAAGACCGACTTATGAAGGATTTTAAGACCAGTGTTAATATTCTGTGATTAACAAATCCGATATTCCAATTTTTGGGCTTTTACTTTTAAATTGACCAATACAAATATCTGAGTAAGGACACATAAATAACAGCACATAACAAAAATATTGTTTTTTTCGTGTGTCTGAGAGCGGGAGAAAAATAACAGCCTATATTTGAATGTGGGATTTTTAGACCCCTAAATATCTGTATGTCTATTGGGCACAGGCATAAATTGAGCTGTTATAAATGCAGATACCGATAGATCTACTATCCGCCGGTAATGTCGGTCCCCGCTAATATATATCAGTCAAGGTTAACGGTTTTTGAGCGTAGAGGAACAGAATCTGGTACCCCGATGTTTCCATCTGGTTTCTGAGTATTCAAAACTTGCAGTGCATTTTGGGTCGTCGTGTACATCTGTGCCAGCTGGTAGGTTTTGATCCTCTATGTGCTAGCTGTGATTCCTTATGTTTCAGCATCATTTTTTAATGTATTGAGGGGGATCAGGGAGTAAATGTCCTGAGATTTGCTTCTTTTTATATCATGGTATGACTTCTATTCTGTTACCATTATAGTATTGTATCTTGAATCTTGAATTAATGTGGGAGAATAACTGCTCACATTGTTGGTTTGCCCTCTTTTGATTGGCAGGTCAGATGAAAACACTTGGAGTGGGCTTTAAACGGAGCGCAAAGAGCAAAAAATTAAAATTCAATTAATTTGACATCAAATGCAGTCTAACAATCGCAGGATGATATCAACAATTTATTCACTGTGTATGAATATTTGCAAACAACACAAGGAAGCAGATTCACATGTGTGATTAAAGCAGTATAAACACTGGGTTCACACCAGCACCTTTATGCTTGTTCATAATCGCACAAATATAAATGTTGTGTGTGTGTATTTGCACATGCTGCATGTATACATGTGTGTTTAGTTTCACTGTGTGATTAATGAAGGTAATTAAATATGCAGGGCTTGAAATGAAAGGCCCCGCGTTTCTTATTAATCAGCCCTAAAGTGCGTCTGTGTCAGCCGGACACATCAAAGTCACGTCAGGATTAATACGTGTAATCAGGCCCTTCAGGGAAACTTCCTCTGCTCTGCGTTTCACTCAGTTTACAAGGTTAAGATGATCTTTTAATAGACTTGACTTCCCTTCTTTTTTTTCTTCTTTTTTCTCAGTAGTTCTCTAAAAGCAACGTCTTGTCAAAACCATGTTGATGATACTCAGGAAAGAGGAATTAAATCATACAAGTTTGTTATTTAAAGATTACAAGAACACTAATCATTTTCTCAAGCTCTTAATTTCCCTCTTTCTTTCTCGGTTCCCACTGAACGTTTGCTCTTTCACATAACCTTTTTTTTATTTTTTTTATTTTACCACTTCTTCCCCCTTTTCATCTCTTTGCTTCATTTTCTTGGTATGCAGTCATAGAGGTCAAACTCGAGGCCACAGCTCGTCACTGAGACCACATACACACACATTCAGTCAAACACATTGTTGTTTCTACATTCATTTGGTGTCATGTACTTCCTTATTCGCTGCCTTTATTCTTTTATTATGCTACTTCATCATTCTGACTGCACCTGAACGCAGCACACGTCTTTGTCGTCGCTGAGTGTTGGTGTGCGTTAAGAAAACTTTCCCCGACAAAGAGCACCTGAACTGTTCATACATCGGTGTGGATCACAGCTCCCTTAGTTCTGTTTTTGCATTCAGTCACAAATAAAATGTGTTTTACTTGCTGTACAAAACTGAGATCAAACCGATACTAAAGAAGCCAAACTTTTGAGCGTTGTTTCATTTTTGGACACTTTTGCAGAAAGTGGGCCTCAACAAGACAATTTGTAGCTGCTCAGGCAGAGATCACCGTCACTAAATTAAACTTCCTCACTTCACTCCGGTCTTCTTCCCTTGTGTCTTCTCTCTCTTTCTCAGGGTAAAGTAGCGCAGACGGCGTGCATGTCGTCCTGTAAGCACATCTCCACCTCCCTCATGCAGCTCGTGCTTGACCCGGAGGTCCGACAGATCTCCATGGGCGCTCTGCACCAGCTCAACACCGACGTGATGGAGTGCGAGAGTGAGTGTCAAAGTTCAAATGTTCGGGCATATCATTTGGTGGGTTTTTGTGTGTTGAAGCATATTTTTACAGAAATGTGTGGTGAGGTTTCATGTCTTTCAACCAACATATTTTATTGGTTAACGTTCTTTTTTTTTTCCCTGGAAAATGAGCGTTTATGTTACTTTTCTGTAAACTTCACAAAGTTCATGGCTGGACGTTTGATTTCTGTTGACATTTATTCAGAAGATAGATGTTTTGTCAGATTACTGTTTTTCTTTCTTTCATTTGTTCTTTGTCCCACTTTGATTTCATTCACACACTCACATGCACACATGTACTCTCTAACCCAGGTTAAAGTGAATAGGCACATGTCCTTAACATTTAATGCAGTTTTCTTTGAGTTTAAAGTCTTAGAGCAGCAAAAAGACATTAATCAGATGAGACCACATGTTTGCACTTTACATCTGAGTGCACAGGGGGCGCTATGGAACAACCAAGTACATGGTTGAGGGAGAGCATCTTTGATATTCCCTTCTCTTCTTCTCTAATTATTCTTGCTCTTCCATCTCTTTTCCTCAGATGTCTCCTTACGCTCCTCCTGATCTCCAACCTCCTGTCTCTCTCCTTCCCATCCTCTCGGCTCTCCCCCTGTCCTCCTCATTTCTTTTTTTTTCCCCTCTCCCTCCTCCTCCCGCTCCTCCTCCTTGGTTCAGAGCCACAAAGATGCAGAGCTTGCCGATAAAGGCGGGCAGGGAATGAAAGAGCGAGACGCGTCGCTGGCTCGGTTTTTATATGATCAAGGTTCTTAGAGTCACAGCGTGGGTCACACCGTCTGAGAGCATGTGGGTGATGTGATGTGCAGTGACATGCGTGCAGTGCTGCGGAGGGGTTAGCAGGTTACAGATCTAGTTTTTTTGGGACAGATTGGGATGGGTGGGAGTCGAACTGGGTAAAAAGAGGAGCTGATGTTACAGTAGATAGATGGGGGGAAAAGGAAAGTGGAAGACGAGTCAAAAACCTTTACGTGGGGGAGTAAAAATGCAAGACAGAGCAATGAGGCAGTGGTGGAAGAAGAACAGGAAAGGGGGGATGAAATGAGAAGCTTCAGATGCAGGACAGTTTGAGTAGAAGAAATGGAGGAAAACAAGGATCTGTTATTGTTTTTAAGTCAATACGCTCAATTTAGAGCTTTTGAAGTTTTTGTTTTTTAGGTTTGGGGGGTAAACTGAAGAAAGTGTTAAATGTTCAAGAGCAACAAGAAAAAAAAAACTCAAACCCAAAAACATGAAGCAAAAGGTTGAATAATGAGGTGAAAGGGGCTGAGGGACAGGGACAGATGAGCAAAGAAAATGGGATTAAAAGGAAGAGGTGTGAAATTAATCAAATGAAAATCAGAAGGCGGGTACACGAGAGGGGAGAGCAAAAATCATGGTTGAGAGGTGGGATTAAATGAAAATTAACAGTGAGGTTTGAATAAAAAAGGAGGAAGTGAGGGAAGAGAGCACAAGAAAGAGGGATTAGTGGTTTTAATAAAGGGAGGAATTTCAGGATGGCGAGGGATAAAGAGAAAAAGGAAGGTACAGATGAATGGATGCGGTCACCAGGGGAGTGTGGGGAGGAAAAGGGAGGAGATGCTAAAGTTTGAGAAAAGCAGAGGAGCATTGATGGAGAGAAGGAAAAGAAAGGTTGAGGATGAGCGGTGTGAATCTACGAGCATGGCACAGCGGGCAGCAGGCGTTTGAACCGGGCCGGTGACCAGAGGCCATCAGTGAAATTCGGAGACTTGTTGCGATGACTGTCGTTGACAGACACTAGTTAAACTAATTTCTACTCTAAAGCAAAGCCAATGGGAGGGATGAGTACTGTAGATGGACATGTGACAGGGTGGGAAACTAGCGCCCGGAGTTTATCCACAGTAGCCACCAGCTGGCAGCTACAAAGTGAATCCCGTCGAGCGAATCGCTTTATGTGTGGACGGGGCTTAAGAGGAGGAAGTAGAGCATGGAGATGGATCAAGTGAGAATAAAATTTAAAAAGTTAAAGTAGAGGACGAGAAACTGTACTTTTGTAATCCTGACCTCAAAACAATCCAGGATGGAAATCTGATTTATGATCCACATTTTTGATTTTGGCCCTACTGATGCGACCATCCCCATATGTCCAGGTTTGTGAACGGCGTTACGGAGGATGCAGGCTTGTGCATTCCTATTATCTCGTATATGCTGGGTGAAAACTACAAAAATGAAAAACTTAGGAAAGAGTCAGAGTTTCTTGAAAGCTATCGCCAAGCTGTCTTAGTTGGTTTCAAATTTGCGCATGGACAGGTAGCGGGTCAGTCATTTTTGCAAAGAGCACAGGTCACGACACCTGAGTTAAAGAAGTGAGTCAGTCTTTGCACTACAAGTGCTGCTGTAGCTTTGACGTCTTCAAAGGTGAAGAAGAGGCAAGGACAAAAAGACAAGATATAAATATTACAGGGAGAAAGATGCAGAGATGAAAGTAGGAGACAAATGAAGCGTGGGAGTTAAAATCAAAGGTAGAACGTGCTATGGGTTCAAAGCACTTATTTAAAATGCATGTTTAAAATGAAAAGACATAAATGTATTATAACCTCCAGGATGGCTTTCTCCTCGCTAAAGGAAAATCCCAAAAAGAATCAGAGATTTTCAAGAATCTGACCATTTCTTAAACCCAACAACAAAGAGTGAGGAAGACACTGAGACACAGCAAAACATCTTAGGGAGGAGGTCGGGGTGGATGGTTGGCTGCACAGTGACTGCCTTGTCTGCTGTGACAGTGCACCACCTTAGGCCTAGATTGTACTTCCTTTAAGTTCGCTTGGAGTACACCACCAGGAGTGCATGTCCATTTGCAGCAATGATTACATGTTTAAAGATGTGTGGAAGTTTGAATGCACAAAAAAAGCTCACATCAAGCCAACATGCTACTCTGGTTGTATAAAATGTAGTGGCACTGGGAAGGAAAACGCTGAACAGGTGGTGTGTAACAGGACTGTGGCCGTGAAAGCTTTGATCGAGTGGCTGCGCCTTCACGCACCCAAAGCACTGCTGTCTGCTTACTCTAAACCTGGGTGAATAGCCAGTGAGATGGGGCTCCTGTCTCGTTTCCCTTGACGAGTGATAAAGAACAGGTTTGATTTGACACTAATTTGGGGCGATCGCGGCTCAAAGCGTTGGCAGTTTGTCTTGTAATCGGAAGGTTGTCGGTTCGAGCCCTGGCTCTGACAGTCTCGGTCGTTGTGTCCTTGGGCAAGACACTTCACCCGTTGCCTACTGGTGGTGATCAGAGGGCCCGGTGGCGCCGGTGTCCGGCAGCCTCGCCTCTGTCAGTGCGCCCCAGGGCAGCTGTGGCTACAATGTAGCTTGCCATCACCAGTGTGTGAATGGGTGGATGACTGTAATGTAAAGCGCTTTGGGGTCCTTAGGGACTAGTAAAAAGAGCTATATAAATACAGACCATTTACCATTTAATTTGAAGTATTCAAAAGGGACCGAGTGGTTATAGGTCTGCTGCTGCTGCCAAGACCAGCGCCTGTGAAGTGACGGCAAAGGGAGAATGTATGAAAAAGTTCAACCGAGTTTGGGTGGAAGAAGTGTATAAAAGGTTAGCTTAGGCGATGGCTTCAAAGTTCATGTGCAGGACCAGTGTGTGTGAGTGTGTCTTAGGGGTCAGTGAAGATGGCAGGCGTGTAATCAGTGCTGTAGTGTGTATGGCCTTGTGCTTCTGTGTGTGTCCTGAGGTAAAAGAGATTAGCTACAGGCTGGCTCTGGCTCCCGCTCTCCACCGCGGCGCTCCTCTTTCCTCTCGTTCCCTCACTTCGGCTTGTTTACGGGGGCCAACTGACGCCAAGACCCCAGATCACACTCCGTACGACCCTGACGCGCACACACAGGCCTCACGTCTGGGTTCATAAATTGAACAGCAAAGCCCTGTACAAGAAACACACACGCTAGCCTTAAACTCTGACATTATCTCCTTTACTTTCACCAAGTCTGCATCATCCCAACACACACACACACACACACACACACACACACACACACACACACACACACCTCAAACACACACACTTTCACAGGCACGAACACACTCTTTTTCAGCAAGACCCAGCGACATGACTCTAACACCCTGCCCTCCCCTTTCCTCTCCTCCCTCATCCCCCCCTCCTCCCCAGGCTGTCATTTGTCTGCCAGTCTATCCCGATGCATAGCAAATCCAACCAGGTCTTTTATTATTCTGTTTTTCACCCTCTTATTTTTTTTCCTCCTCCTCCTCTCTTCCCTCTCTCCGGGGGTGGACTGGGGGGGGCGGGTTTGTATTTTCCCACAGGTTTTGCCAGAGCCGGCCCGGTCGCAGGCTTCCAGGGTGACACGTTGCTTCTGGCCTTCAGTGACTTGAGACAAGTAGGTCTTTGTCTCCCTCGTGGTCCTCTCTCCTTCGTTTTCTCTTTCTGTGTGTGTGTTTTTTTTTTTTTTTTTTTCCCCACTTTCTTTTTTTTTTCCTCC
>VUQR01035855.1:0-25852 GCA_015108515.1 Hemichromis elongatus
TTGGCTGTTTTTTTTGAAAAAAAAAAAAAAAAAGAAAAAGACTTTTAATACAAATGGCTTTTTTAAAAAAGAACCCAGGGTGTGTTTTCTTTTCTTTCCTTTTTCTTTGGGGACATTACTCATTTTGAGCGTTTCATCACAGTGACCACTTTGTTGTCATGAGAAGTTTGGTGAAGAATTTAGCTTAAACAAACAGCTGAGGTTTGTTTAATTTGCAAAATGATTTGGCTACTAGAAAACCCTGCAATAAGCTGTTGCTAAAAGGAAAAAAAAAGGTAAATGTTCAGTGTGCTTATGTTATGGTAACATGACCCCCCCACCACCAAAAAAAAAACCAACCTAAATTTACACATGCTGATTCACAGTTCATCATGTGTGGTGGACCTACTGCTAACAGGAAATAGAGCTACAGTATGAAAACGCTGCAAAACTGATGGGGTTTATCGCTTTTTGTATCACAGACTTGCTGGACAGCTGCATACAAGCTCAGCTACTTGCTGCATTAGTGGAAACATAAAAGCTGATTTTCATTGCTTCAGAAATCTAGCTCTGATTTTCTACCACTGTAGTTTCTCATCATCAAAAACAAAACTTGTCATGTGGTTAAGACAGAGACCACTGTTGCGTAAATTTAAAAAAAACCGAAAGATGATAGAAAGTACATACATGACTAGTTTGAAAGAGATGAGTAGCTCCTTTGTGTATACATGAAGCTTGCAAAGTAAGCTTAGTTTTTGGGATTTAGTTTTTTTTTTTTTGGTTTTAAGCTACTAGAGTAGCTGCAAAATCATCGTAGGTGAATTTGGTCGGATTCACCAACAAAATGGACTCAGATTGTCTCTGTCAGCATCTTCACAAACCTTAATAGAAGAGGCCGGGCGGTGCTACACCCGGGAATTATCTCTTTTTAACTGTGTGGGTGTAGCACTGTTTCAGCCCAGAGGTTCAGCCTGGCTGCAGTGTGTGTGGGTGCTGTGGTGTGATGTGGAGAGGCGGGTACGAGTGAGCAGGCCACCGCTCTGCCTCTTGTTTACCTACGGGGATTACCTAGCCCCGGCTGGCTGGTAGACCACGGTATGACTTGAGGTGGGGGAGAGAGTAAACACACGTAAGACGAGCTTCGCATAAAGTCCGGTCTTTGAGAGTGAATGAGCTCTGATTTTTCACCCTGCACAGTATGTTTGTAGTGTGGCGGCATTTATCGTATGTGTCTTGCTAATCTGAGCACATGCTCCTGCTCGTCACTGTCCTCAAGCCACTATGCGAGGGACTGCACAGCCCTGTGTGTTTATGCCTGGTAGCCACTGTAAGCGCTGGTATCATATGTATTCTTTGGCTTTGCCAGTACCATGTGACTGTGGGGCTGCATTGGAGTGCAAATATTACTTCTAACACCTACAATCGAACACTGCTGTACAGCAGATGAGGCAATGTAATTGAGATCAATACTGTGGTATTAAAATGTTTTGTTTTTTTAACTTGGTCTTAAAATGTTTTATTGCTGTGCTGTGACATTGTAGTTAGTGTATGAGAAAACAGACTGAGTAATCAGGTTGCTTAGTCTGCTGTTCTCCTTTCCACCACATTAGGTAAATAGGTCCTCAGTTTTGTTACTTTTTAACTGGTATTTAACAAGTTTTTGCCCATTTTTACATTTATATACACATATAAGATACTCTTCAAATTCCTTTTCAAGTCTCCCCATGTGAGTAAAAGCAGCTTGAGCGTGTACACACACGTACTCTAAATTTTTAACCCTAAAGCTGTAACGACATCTACACACGTTAGTGTTCGGTTTGAGCGTGTGCAGAAGAGCTTTGTTTTCGCGTAGCTCTTGAGGGCAGTTCTCGGCTCTCCCCTCCGATCGACCACAAGCCGTGGCTACTTTCCAGCTGTGTTATCTATGTGCAGTCAAGGATAATAGCATGTTTCCTCTAAGGCCCTGATACAGATTGTGCAATTAGGTAAGAACAGAGCTGAAACTGAACTCTGCCTTACTGTTGAACTGGTAGTGGATGAGATGGCAGAAGTTTGTACAGCAGTGCCCCGGTTACTGTAAATGTACACCACTCTGCTGTTGCTGCTATTGCTGAACAGTTTCAATCTCTTGCTGTGGTATAAACATCTGATAGCAGAAGAATTTGCCCTTTGGAGAGAAAAGGGCCCGTCGAGTTCCAGCTTCTTTTTAATCTATCGTTTTCTAGGGAGAAAGGTGAAAGTTTCACTTCCTTTTTGTGCAAAACTCAGCACTGATGCTATCGCCGCGTTCACCGTTGAATTGGCTTCAACCTTTCAGATATCCAGTTTCACTTTGTTGCTGTTGTCATCACGTTGTGAATACCTGTTGTCTTCACGTTTTGCCTATTTTTAAAGGTTTCAGTTGCAGTCGTTTGCCAGCGGTTGCCGGTCATGAGTGACAGTCATGTGATGTGGTTGCCATGGTCAAGGAGGGGGTTGGGATGTGGTATGGCTGCTCAGGGTGGCCTTGTGACCTGTGAGAGTTTGGTCACTGCTGGAATGGTGACTGTCGGCTGAGGAAGGGTGGGTGCTGGTTTGTTTGAGCACTTTTCTCTCATTTGCCACAAACATATACTTTCTTAGGTCCTGACAGGAAGTATGACTGAACTTCAAAGAGATTTTTTTAGAGCCTAAAGATAATTGTAAGGTTTGAATGTGCAGCTCTGGTTGCATTAAACCAAAAATATCGATTTCTTAATGATTAAGATAAGTGTGCTGCTTGTTGCACTGATGCAAGACTTCTCTTTTTTTATTTTGCTGTTGGAAGCAATCTCTCTGACAGGAAATGTTGCAACCGAGCCAGTGAGAGTGGGTGGTGTGTGTTTGCATTTTTATTTTTTTTTTTTACATGGGACTTAATCACTATATAGGCTCCTTGTTGAATTACAGGCTTCTCGTTCTCTCCCAGCATCATCATGCTATTTTTGAGGCCCTGTTGTGTTCAGGAGAGCGGTTTTGCCTTTTTTTTCCTTGGCAGATGTGCGTCTTGTGTGCTGTATTTGTCTAAAGCAATATGCTCTGAAAACCATTTGAGTTTTATTAGCCTTGCTGACTTGACCCTCATACAAACACACACATACAAACAAAAAGTGTGTGCGCTTTAAATTCAGCAGCATTTGTTAATTTATTCTGTGTGACAGTGTTATTTCCTTTTGTGTAGGGCATTACCATAACAACGCAGGAATGTCCATGTTTGTCTTGCTGTTAAAGGTGTTTTTTGCTTCCTTTTTCACTAACACACACACACGCACACACACACACACACACACTACACTTAAGCTAGTCTCACCTCCTCTGATGTACTAAATTCTTTAGCAGGAACAGTAGTCTGGATTAGACCTAATAGTTTCCTCATAAACCATGCTTTAAATCATTGCAGTTGTTTTACGTGTTCTTCTACCTTTGCTTGAACTGGCCTTTACTTGTGGGAGAACTAATAGTAGCTTGTGAAAGGCTCATAAGTTAGACTTCAAAATTACAGCAATACATGTAACTTCTTTATTTTTCATTGTCTGTGTTCACTGAATATAACAAGGCTGATGGCAAATCATCTCCTTCCCTCAACTCTCTCTGTAAATCAGGGAGTGGCCTTCTCACTCAGAGAGGTAACTGTGCCAAGATGGGAATGCCCCAGAATTCCTCCCATTCCTCTCATTCCTTAAACTGTAATGTCTGGACATGTCTTTAGCCTGAAATGAAAGAGCGAAAGATAGAAATCGGGATATGATAAGAAGTGGTATTAATGTGTTCTGCATGTTTAATTTCAGTACTTTGACCTTGAGCTTTGTCTACTAAAGATCTCTGATCACAGCCCTGATAGAACCCTGTGCGATCCAGAGGCTACAACTAACACAACAATAGAGAAAGTTGGAGCAGCTGTGATAAAGGATAAAAGATAGAGCCCAGGGTTTGTCTAAACAGGCCCCCAGACACCGCCCCACTGTGTCACAAGATTGATCCCACTGGGCTCACAGTCAAACTGCTCCTTATATCCATCTTTAGATAATCATAGCACAGTTGCCTCGGATCGCACCACAGCTCCATCTGAAAAGGAAAGTAGGCCAAAGGAGCCAGTCAGACAGGACTAGTCACTTGCAGCGTCCCTCGAGTGGATTGATAGCTTTTATTCAGTGGTGTTAGCGAGGACAAGTAATGCTTAAGGACCTGATTTGTAATTGAGCTCAGTTTCATTCAGTGTTTTAATTATGATGGGGGAAGAATCAGGTCATGGATTGTGTGGCAGCATGGCACACTGGATTTTGATCTTTCTGTAGGTATAATTAGTTATATAATTAAAGTCCAGGGCTGAACAAATGAGTTCTTAAATAAGCATTAACACCTTCAGTAACACCTCTGATAAGTCAGTTTTATCTTTGACCCGAGTAACTCAAACGTCTGTGCTCTACGACCGACTTCAGATGAAGCTATTGTGGTTTGGGTGTGGTTTCACGCTTGGCTTACAGGCTGACTTATCTGTCAGATGACTTACAGGAAGTGAATGTCCTTAAATAATTTCTTGGTTGTGTGTTTTATTCTTTGATCAGATGTTTAGGAATGGCCCATAATGTAACATTTCGACCAGGAAGATGTTGATGTTACCAAGCTGTGCTATTTGAAACCACAGAGTGCAGTTAAAGGTTTAAACTAGTTGTGATAAAGCTTTTGGAGATTTTTTTTTTCTAATAAAATAGCACCCACACTCCTTAACCACTGCTAGCAACACCACAGAGAGATCTCAGGGCAAAACACAGCGCACTATCACTAGATCTGGATTGTGTTTGACTAGCTATTTTTAAACCCATTACCAAGTTTATACATAAAATCCCAGTTTACCTCTTAAATTGGGATTTCCTGAATCAGGTTCCCTAATTAAAACAATTAAATTTATGAATATTCAACATCTGTCAGCTTTAGATGGAATTGTCTTTGTAAGCATCTTCTCTCAGCAGTTTTGTTTTCAAACTACAGTTTTCTGTGGGAAAAAGGCTAAAGTGGGTTTTAGGGCAGTCTGATGTGCCCAACATGGAGAAATATGTTATAGCCTAGGTTGGGTTTAAACTTTTGAAAAGACTGAGTGCAGCTGACTGCTTGTTGGGAATGCTTAATGTTAGCTTCTTCTGGTCAAAGACATTCTTTTGCGTTTTTAGTTCTGTAAACCCAGCATGGGTGCAAAATTTATGCTGTTTCACATAAACACAACCTGCTGTCATCTTCTGGCATTAACCGTGTCTGTTGCCCTCCTCTTTTTTCCCCAGTTCCCCCAATTTCGTAGAAATGTAGTTGTGGGAAGAGGGTGAGTGACATCCTCCTCCAAGGCCTGATGCTGGGTCATGTGACTGTGTCCTACCACACTGGCTTTGCCCTCCTGTCATAACAGCAGATTCAAAATTTTGACTAACATGGCACGACATCCATGACCTTCCTCCCCCATTTATGATCCACTTTTATTCCCCTCTTTACATGATCTTTACCCCATTTCTCCGCTGACTTCCCTACTATTCACATCATTCGCTGTGTGCTGTGAATTCTGCCACCTGTTCCTAGTGATGTCGTTCTCTCGTGTCATCATTATGTGCCTGACAATGAACGCCCTAAACGTTTCAGTTTAGGGTGTGCACGTCTGTTACCCCTCTCCTGCAGCTCTCCATTGGTCACTTTTCCTGTGCCTGTTAAGTGTCCAGATTTATCATCAAACTTTCCTCCTGAGGCAGGTTTATGCAACAGCTCTTTTATAACCTCACCAACTGAAGTGCAGAAAAAGAACCCTGTGGGAGAGAGCAACTACAAACAGAAGAGCTGAAGTTTTTATGTGTAGTATATGTGTAACACTTGGTTGTTATTTATCTTCCTGTCAGTTTGGGGAGAAGATTTGAGAAGCTCTATTTTAGTCCAAAATGTGGTAATAATGGTTTGACAGTGCCAAAATGTTTTTGCAAGCTTTCACATAAGCATCACATTACCAGCTCACCCACACAGTTCAAAACTTACTGTAGAATTTCAAATTGCTTTCTGACTCCTAACCAGAGCGTGTTTGTTTACATTACGGAAATATTTTCCATATTTGGTCCCAGCAGGAAGCGTGTGGCAGAGCCGAGCTTGTTCACTGAGTTTACATTGTAAAAATTGCACAATAGCCCCACCCAAGGATGCCAACGTATCTGTCTCACACTAAAACACGACAGCGCAGGAAGTAAGTGTGACAGCACAGCAGTCAGAAACAAACATTCATACCTCTGCAGCCAAATCAGTGTTCACACTTAGCGCTGTGTTATTACCACATGAGTCACACATCAGTCTCTTTCATTTTCACCAAAACCACTGTGATATTTTTGTGCTGGCAAAGGACAGAGTGTACATGTTCAATCATACCTGTTTGCAGACGGACTCGCTCTTCCTACATTCGTGTGCATAATGCCCACACAGCTGTCATTACATGTTATCCTAAAGATGCCCTAGATATGACCCTCTGCACTGAATTGAATTCTGAGAATTTTAGAAAGGCTAGGCTCAGAGGAAATTACTCATATCCTGTGTGGAGCTGTGGAAAAGGAAGTCTCCTATGACACCAGGAGTCTCCAGTCTACTGACCCACATCGGTGGACACTGGATTCAGCTATTTTGTAGCCAACAGTGTTGGACTGCAGTGTAAGGCCGAATAAAAAAGCAAAACAAAAACAAGTCAGTATCAGTAAGTTAATAAGACGTCACGTTGTTTTATTGGTGCAATTACTCGAAACATGCCCCGGGGAGTTTCTCTGTCAGCAAACAACAGCTGTTAGCATTCAGTGTTTCCCTACAAATCACATCATTTGGATAGTTGAAGCCTTATACAGTTGATATCCTTCATCATGAAACATTAGCAAGGTGATTATGTTTGTAACATTTTTAAAAGTTGCACAGTTCCTATAAGCTATTAGTTTGTCTTTTTGTAGCTTTTCCTTATTTCTGTTCCTCTGCATCACATTGCTGCCACTGGAAAAGTGTGAACCTGGTGATAGAATTAGGATCCTTATATACAAACGTGTTCACGCAAGAACTGCTTAAGACAAAACAAAACACGAGTCAGCTTTTCTTGGGCTTGGGAGTAGCTTTGGATGACACACAGTTGAAAATATTCTTTATTTATCTAACAGGCCTTGGTGCAGACCCTCAGTTGATGTACTGCTGGCCATTTTAACTCATCTGCTGTTAAGGCCAGACTCACTTTAAACCAGAGCTTAGAGTAAGCATAGCTAAATGCTATCCCTGATAAGCTATACAGTATATATGACCCAGTCTATTGTTTAGTTTCATTTTAATGTAATTCCTAACAGTTTCTTAACAGTTGTTTTTATTTGTGCTTGTATACAAATTCCAGAAATTCTTAATCTCAGAATGTGAGTTACATCCCGGAGTCTGTCGTGACAACAGGAATAATAGTGGAGCTATGCTATGGGGGTGTGATTAGTATCTAATTTGAGGACACTGTAGCCATTGGCTGTTTTCTTTCCTCCATAAAAACAGATCACACTCTTAGTAGTGTGAGCTCACTTAGCCAATATCTGCCTGTGAAAATTGTACCCAGGCCTCCTCAGTTCTTTTACAGAAGGTGTTAAAATTATATTTGCGGTCTGTTCAAATGCAAATCTTGCTGTGCTGCAGGCACAATAAGATGTAGACAGTTGGGAGCTGCACATAAATCTGGAACTTGCTTTTTTTTTTTTCTTTCGTGCCTGTGGCACCCATTGCTATGCTAGGGAGTAATTTGCTGATCAACCTGCACTTAAGCTCATTGTCTGGCTGCTGAAATGTTCCCAAAAGAAAACTAAGTTGTTCCCTGAGAGGCATCACACTGAGCGTGGAGACAGAGTGTCAGACTTGAGCTTTAATAATCTGACTACTAGAGGCAGCACATAGAAGAGTACCAGTCCATGTAAGCGGCACACTTAAACAGCACAACTCATGGTGCTGTACGCCGTAATACTTGCCACATGTGTCATTTGACGTGAGACTGAATGGTGTCCAGTGTTGGTGATCAGTGTACTGACAGGAAGGAAGGGTGTCTCCATCTAAGACTTCCTGTCCTGTTGTGTGACTCAGTGACGATCCTTGTGCTGCTCTTTTCCCGTCACTCTTCCTCTCTCCTCCCGGGCACGTCTAAACCTATCCTCTCTTACTTGTTGCTCTCACAGTTTTCCTCATTTAAAATGTTCCAGGATGGGTCCAGATTTAGTAAAAACATGTTACCATCAACATGGTTTTTGATGGCATGGTAACATTTGATTCAAGAGAAACTTTTGTATTTTGAAGTTTTACATTTTTTGACCATGTGTTCTTTAACCTTTGTGTTTAGCTCAGAGGTTATCTCTGGGATGATTTCCTGGCTGGGAATGTGATAACAAGACTCTAAAGGCACTGTGTGTTGCCAAGAAATAGTCCAGCACACAACCCCAGCTTAAACCACAAATCATTACTTTTTCCAATTTTGGTGACTAAACAAACAAGATATAATGTATTGAGTGAGCTGTGGACGTATGGTTTACTTTGAGGGGAAGCTTTTGTTTACCTGTTTCCCGTCTTTATGATAAGCTAAGATCACCAGCTGCATTTGACGTTTTCATTTTACACTCGGCAAGGAGGCAAATAACCAAATAACTCCTGATCTCAAACTATTTATTGAATTTGCCACTAGATTAGGTTAGTAGAACTTCATAAAATGGCAAAAAAATCCAAAATTGTGATTTCCTAACTCTTGTGTAAAATAATTAATTTGATATATCAGTCCCTTGGTGGGACTATGAGAGTATCTCTTAGTGTATTTATCGCCACTTTGAAATACTGTAGTCCCACCAAGGAGCTGAACTTACAAAAACAGAGTGCTTGATAAAGATACCTTTGCGCTGATGACTTAGCAACACAGAGGTATCTTTAGCAAGTACAAACTCCTAGCATCATTTCCAAAATAACAGACTGGGTCCATCTTTAGGATTGAGAACATAATGACTTGTTGAACAAAATGAGTATTGGAACCGGCTTGTTCAACACGTTGTAGTTTAAAGTGCTTCCACAATAACCTCTGGGCACTGATACAGCAAGCAATCAAGGTACTTGTTTACTTAATAGTTTATACACAACCTACATATTATCATATATACTCCATATACCATGCCCTGGCATTTATTGCTTCCTTTTCGTTACACCCCTGAGTTGTCGTGCTGATAACTGTTTTTTACCAAGTTTAGTTAAAATCCTTTTCCAGACCATCTAAAACAAGTCAATAAACAAGATAAATGCAACAGTAGAAGGTAGGTAAGATAAATGACAGAAGGAGGGAAAAAGAGGAGAAAACATGGGGCTGTTAAAGATAGGATGTGTCCAAGCAGCATGTCTGTCATTCCATCGTGGCAGTTTGTTAAATATCAGAAGGAGAGTTTTATCTGTTGATGCGATTAGTGTCACTGTGCAGTAAGATCATATGACATGTGGTCATTGCTGCTCTTTATTTATTTATTAAACACAGAGGCGCATACATAAATTCCATCGTGTCGCACGTCACACAGGGTTAGGTCGATCACTCAAACGCGCTAAAACCTTGAAGCAAAAACAAACAGATGCTCAAGCACAAACACGGAACTGTAAGTTACGCTTTCCCTAGAATACGTCCTTCATTCACATTTCTGAACGCTCTCAACATGCTGCCAGTCCCCCCAACCCCCAACCCCACCACCCTTCCCCGAACACCACCCCATTGCTCCTGTTTCTTCTTCCTTCACATGTCATTTCAGGGTGTGTAAGCCTCAAACCATATGGGCTCCGAGGGGCTTAGTGGACCTCCAGCCGGTCCCCCCCCTGAGGGGACCTACTGTCTGAAGTGAGTTCAGGGAGGGCATCTCGTCATCTCTTCAGCTCTTTCAAACTTTCTGTCCTGACAATAAATAATAACTCTCGGTTAACTACTATTGTTTTAGTATCTCACTTTCTCTGATTCACTCCGTCTGTTCTGCCTGTTGGATTTTATGTAAGCCCAAACATTTTGCATATTTGCAAATATAACTCACTGCTTGTCACAGCGCAGTGTTAGTTTGTTGTTTAATTATTATTTGGTTTGTGATTTGTGGATCTCAGCAATCCAGGCCAGGCAGATGGCTCTATCGTGCTCACGGATGACTCTCTGTCTCTCTCTTCCTCTTCTTCCTCTCTATCACGTTGTGTGTGTGCATGCATGCATGTGTGTCTACATTCATGTGTGAGCCTGCATGTCTTTGTATCTAAGTGTGAGTGTTTGTGTGTTGTTTTAGGAATATCTACTCTGTGGACCATATGGTACAACACTGCCTGCTGGGCAAAGATAAATCCCGCATGCAAAGGCAGCAGAGACACCAGTGCACACACAGAGACAAACACATACAGACACACACAGACACATTCACACAATTAGCCTATTCTCTGTATCATGCACTTGTATTGTATATTGTAATTAGTCTGCACCCTCACGTCTGTTGTTGTATAACAGCAATACCCAACAGGCCTGTCTTGTGTTCATCTGTCAGTCTCTCTGCTCTCCCCTCTCTTCCCTCCTCCTTTTCTCAGGCTGATTTGCTTTCTACCTGCCTGCCTATACTTGTCTACATCCCTTGATTTCCATCTTTCTCCAAAGCAACTTGCCCACAGCTATCTGAGTCATCAGCCCTTTCCTGAGTTGTAACATATAAGTCCGGTGATATACATTCGTCCCACACATCCAGCGGCTCATATGAGTTTCTCGATTTAATTTGCTGCTTCAGAAAGTTTTGCCTCTTGCTCTCCATCTCCCTCTGTTTGGTTCTCTCCCTCCATCTGCCCGACTCTGTGTATTTATATCACATTAAATATCAACTCTTTCACTTGTGGATCAGATCTTGCCAAAAGTAAGCTTTGCCCTCACCAAGTAAGTTACTAATGTCTCTTGATAAGAAACAAAACATGAACAATCTGGTGCAATTAAGTGTAGCCAAAAGGAGATGAAAGGTAACGTTCATATCACATCCATGACATTCGATTGTGTGTCCTCTTTCTTTGTTGTGTTCTCAATACTCTAATTGCAGGAATGATGTTGTGTTGTCTCTTCTCAGCTGTTCCCCATGACTACAAAAAAGTGCAGCTTAATTAAAAAAAATAATTAATCAACACAAAAAATCTAAATGATGCAGTATTTAATTATATTATTTGCAAGCGACATGGAAATGATTGTAAAATAAATTTAAAAGTCTGTATGTATATAATGATAATAGACATGAAATCTGTCCATGATTTCAAGCTTAGCAGCTAATATTGATATGATCCTGTTGTGCATATTGCTGTCTGTGTGGCTGTCTGCCTGCGTGTACAAGGTCACTAAAATCAAAATACTCCAAAGCTCCCACGCTTCTCCGCTAGTCAGGCTTTCTCTCACAGATTAGGCAGATCACATAAAACCATTTACCTCAGTGTATCTGTACACCAGGGTAAACAATGAAACATGTTGTTTCCTTTAGAAATGTGGGGGGAGACAGACTGTAAACCCCCTGTGGCACAAATCCTCCACCCCCACTGCATCTTGTGCCACAATGTCTGCTAACTGTCTAACGTGGCAGCATGGATGAGGGCACAGCTGGGAGAGAAACTGAAAGAGGCATACAAAGAGTGAAGCAGTGCACGAGACAAGGCATTTGAAAGCTGGTTAACTGGGATTGTTTTTGATGTTATTCAGCCAGTCAAAGAGATACAGGCGGGGATGGAGTAAAATGCATGCACTGAGGAGGGAGGTGAAGAATAGAGATGTGCACAGGAACAAAAGCAATGGCATTTAATATGAAACAGAATTTCAGAGGTAGCCCACTAGCTTAGTCACCATGACAACAACACACTTAAACCACCATTTAATTGGTGCTGTCTGCACTTGTCTGCTGTATCTCAATCCATTCCTTCTATGTACAGTATATAATTACACAGTGATGTGTGGGTATCACAAACAAGTACAAACCCGCTTATCTATGGTATATATCATTTGCATGTTTTGTAATGTAATACAGTAGCATGCATCAACTTTCATCACTGTCAGATCATATTAGGGTTGAGTATTTAGATCAATAAAAGGAGGATGAACGATTAAGTCCAGTGGTTAGGATTATTGTGGCTGTAATATATACTGAGGTAATATTTATTTTGCCAGACATATTTATTGATTGCAGTTTGAGTGATGTTTTTCAGAGATGTTTGAGACACTGTAGGTGAGTCTGTAGTCATAGTTCAGCTGCAGGCTTCTTGTCAAACAGAGCAATTTATTGTAAGAGTTCATCCATGAACTCTGAACAGGGTTGGTTGAATCAGGTCAGAACACTGTTTGATGTTTACACAGACAGCACACAACAGAAGATGGTCTGCTTCAGGTGTGAAAACAGCTTCGCTAATGAAAATACTCCATTTGGTTAAGATGAGGAATGCTGTGAATACACCAGAAAATTACTTGAGCAGTTCTCACATTATCGCAAGCTGACAAAATTCTATAGTAGAAAGTTATCCATCCATACAACCATCCATATAATCATGCATACATACATTTTCCTCCACTTATCCAATTCAGGGTCATAGGTCATCAGTCTCTGGGAGGGCCAACATAGAGAGATAGATAATCATTTATATTTACATTTATATTCACATAAAGCCAACTTAGAACTGCCAAATAACCTAACATGCATGTCTTTGGACTATGGAAGGAAATCAGAGAAAAATCAGAGTGTTCGGATTAAAACCCAGGACCTTCCAGCTGTGAAGCAACGGTGCTAGCCACTGCATCACTGTTCTGCTGCTATCAGAGTAAAACTCATTTAATGTTTAATACAACTATCATTTGCATTTTCACCTAAGCCTTATAATGTCTAGAAAGGTTTTTGC
Source organism: Hemichromis elongatus (assembly GCA_015108515.1). Taxonomy (NCBI): domain Eukaryota; kingdom Metazoa; phylum Chordata; class Actinopteri; order Cichliformes; family Cichlidae; genus Hemichromis; species Hemichromis elongatus. The sequence continues at coordinate 12,910 of VUQR01035855.1, forward strand.
AGCTTAAGGTTCAATCTTGCTTACAGTAGACAATGTGATGAATTTGTCTGCCACAGGCTCACAATCAGTGTCTGACAAGATACTTTAGGTTTTAACATTTCACTTTAATTATGCCTCATCTCCATCCTCTTTAATATCATCAGGTTTTTTTAATCACACCCCTGAAAATGTAGGAAAAATGAAAATGAGAGGGATGACATGATGGTAATGTACATGGCTACAGACAATTTACTGTGTCTCAAGGTGCAGAAACTTAAATGTGTTTTTCAGGCTCCACTGTGAGTTATTTGTCTATTTTCAGAGAACTGTAGGCGGTTAAGAGTATGTGTTCAAGCGAGGGCATGATGGAGATTTTCTCTTAAGATTGTAACAGCTGCAGTGACAGAGAGGTACAGGCACAGTCAGAGGACAATCAGAAGACAAAAATCATATGGTTACATAGGCTGAAAGAAGTCTTCTATACCTCTGTGGAGTACATTCAGAAGAAAACAGTAACAGAAAGCACAGCCTGCATAGGATTTAACGTAGCCTAACCAGAACTAACCCAGTCTTTATCTGTGAATAGAAAATGCATTTTTTTTGTCAGTTTATGTAAATCATTAGATGTTTCCTTAGCAATAATTTCTACTCATCCTGTAGAACCTGATCAGGGCAGTGCCAGAAATTGGATTTTCAAAAGGTCAGAAGGAAGAAAAATAAATTATTTAAGAAAAATATTCCCTTTAAAAGTAGTTTGTTATCAAAACTTGCCTATTCTTTGCTACGTCAAAGAATAGGCAAATGAAATCCACGGAAAGCACAACTGATGACAAAATTAGGAGAAGGTAGTGAGGCTTTATCAAAAAACATACAGTAGGTGTTTTGATGTAAAAACACCCAGACTCAGCTGTGCATTCCTGTTAAGTGAATTCATTCCCCATGCCTCATGGGGAACACACACCAACACACTACCACACAAACACACACACACACACACACACACTCTCTCTCCCTCACATACTGTAGAGTTTTGTGGCTGTGTCTAAGCCTGCAGTTGATAAGATAGGGTTGGGTTACACAGCTTGCAGGCAGATACTATTGTAGCCGTTGACAGGAAGCTAAAACAGGGTGGAATGGTGTGGCTTCAAATTTGTGTCTATGTGTATGCGCTGCTTGCTTGAACATTTGCCCTCTCCCCTCCTGGCCAAACGGTTTCCCATATTCACTGTTTTCCCTCGATGAATGCTTCTACTCACTCCTGGACTGAGTGGGCTCTTGTGCTCTGTGTGAATGAGTATGCTTGCCCCAAAAAGTCTAAAAAATGAAAAAGAGAGGCCATACTGTAGGTCACTCTGCATTCTGCCGTTTGGCCACCAGACGGGACAGTAGGGCGACTGTCCTGGCTGGCACCATTGTATTCTGGTGAATAGAGGCCCTGTCAGAGACCCACAAACACACTGACCTCGCTTGTTTTTTTTTTTAATGCAGTCTCTTGTTCAACTTCTAAGTTAATGTGATCACATCCTTCATTCATATCATTCTAATGTGACCACAATGTTAAAATGATCAGGGAGTAAAACACATTTTTCACGTGATGGATTTACATGACCAACATTTTGATTGTAAAGTCAAGAATTTGAATGAGTGTAGGGAACAAACATCAGTTATTTATTGTATAACTAACGCAGACTAAAACTTTGTAATAAATGGAGTGAAGAGTTTATCAGATACACTATCACTAGGACTTTCTTCAAAAAGCAACCAGTTTGTGTACGTGTTATTACAGCCCATAGTAATAATTTGACCATGATTTTGGCTGTGTGACAGTAAAATGTGCACTGCTGTTGTCACCTGTATACTTGAGGCAGAAAACAGCACCTTGAGAAAAACAAGTTTCTTATATGTGTTCAATGAAATAAAAAGACTAACTTTAAGTCTAACCATAATCTTTTCCAAACCTCAACAAGGTCATCACCTGAAAAGGTTTTCCAGCAGTCTTAAAGCAGTTTCCAGAGATGCTGAGCACTCGTTGGCCCTTTTGCCCCCACTCTGCGGTCCTTCTCTTCCCAACCATCTCGACTGGGTTTAGGTCAGGTGATTGTTGAGTCACCTGAAAAGCACCCTCGCATCATTACACATCCCCCTTCATGTTTCACGGTGGGAACCATGTGATCCCTTTTCCTTAGGAGTGATTTCTTAACAGTTATTTGACCATAAAGGCCTGATTCGCTCAGTTTCCTCTGAACAGTTGATGCAGAGATGTGTCTGCTACTGGAACTCTGTGTGCCATTTATCTGCACTCTAATCTTGAGGTGCTGTTAACTTGCGATTTCTGAGGCTGGTGACTCAGATGAATTTATTCTCAGCAGCAGAGGTGACTCTTGGTCTTCCTTTCCTGGGGCGGTCCTCATGTGAGTCAGTTTTGTCGTAGCACTTGATGGTTTTTGCGACTGCACTCGGGGAAACATTCAAAGTTTTAGCAATTTTCCGAACTGATTGACCTTCAGTTCTTAGAGTAATGATGGACTGTCATTTCTCTTTACTTAGCTGGCTGGTTCTCACCATAATATAAATTCTAACAGTTGTCAAACAGGGCTGTCAGCTGTGTACCTGAGTTATGCACAACACAACTGAATCCACAAATGAACCCTGACAAGGCACACCTGTGAAATGAAAACCATTTCAGGTGACTACATCATAAAGCTCAGCGAGAGAAGGCCAAGGGTTTTATTAACAAAGCAAAGTATGGTTACTTATCTAAAATATAAGGCACATTTAGAGTTATTTATCTTTTTTTTTTCTTTGCCACATAATTCCACATATCTTGCTTCATATATTTGATGTCATTAAATGAGAAGCTGCGTCCAAACTTTTGACTGGTAGTGCACATCTATCAAAGTTGAACCACAAAAGTAGATGGACTGATCGGTTTTATCAGTCATACTGATTGGGTCATTAAGTAGAGGGTGCTAATTCCTCTTATTACAGTTCTGTGGGCTTGCAGCCTTATAAGTCAAACATTCTGTGTGCATTTTGCACTCTGGTGGTTTATATAACCAAAAATTGTTCTGTAAATTAGGATGCATTTTTATTACCTTCATGGGCTTTAAAGAAGGCGCCATATAAAGCATAAATTCACAGAGAGATTTTGGATACAAGCATCAAATAGTAGACTCCAGGGCAATCACTTTTTTTAACTGCATGTTTATCTGTAGCAAGCTAATTATAACATATTTCAAAGATTTTGTGGCTGGTTAAAGTTGATTTGGATGCCCCTTTAGTGTTTTACACAGTAGAACACTGCATATGTGTACTGTTAGTACAGAAAGTGTTTCCCTATACATTGTTCAGTAAAACTACACACCACCTATTAAATTCTTTCATTGTTGCCCCAAACAAATGCACAGAATGAAAAAAAAAACATTAAAATTCTGAAATTTCACGTGGAAGACTCACTTGATACTTTTGAGGCTTCAGATATTTGACAGGAAACATGTAATCTCTCCTGGTGGTGTGAAATTTGAAAATGACAACAAACACCCTGGCTTTATGGTGGCAGATGCAAAATGTTTGGAGAACCTGTGTTTTTAGAAAGAACACTTAATACGATCCATACTGTTGGTACACTGATGCTCACATGTAAAACGGGTGACGTGGCTCCAGAAAGCTTTCTTGCATAGCACCTCAGGTATTTAATAACATTAATAGATAGATAGATAGATAGATAGATAGATAGATAGATAGATAGATAGATAGATAGATAGATAGATAGATAGATAGATAGATAGATAGATAGATAGATAGATAGATAGATAGATAGATAGATAGATTTATTGGCATTGACAACGTCAAAGCAGAAGTGTTTTTTAATTTTTATTTTTGTACTTTTCTTTTCCTTTTATAAGAGATAAAATAAAAAGCTTGAGTGTCCAGAGAACTGTAATCTGTTTTTCCTGCTCCTACACACTGTGAGTCATCTATCCACACTTGTCTAACCCCTCCTTTATCTACGATGGCACATTGGAAGAGAGCCTCTAGTTCCAGACGAGCTGTTTGACTGTGAGCCCCACAGACTAATGGAACCCTTCATCATGACGCCTTTTCACTTCTCAAACAGAATTAGAAACCTTTATGTAAAACAGGCCACAGGGTCCATTTTGCCTACTGATGCCTCTAGAATGCAGGTACTGTTTAGACTGAACATATTCAGCACTTGCTCTAATAGCTACCTTGGATAAGTCATAGCATCTTATTTCACCATAAAACCTGGTACCCATGTTATTATCTTTTCTTTCCTTAAGTTTCACATACAGTAGGGTGTGAAGAAATTACACAAAGACTAGAACTGTGAGAATTTGGCTCCTGAGTCAACATAGAACATATTATCTCAGCAGAAGTAAGAATGTATATGGTCTGAGTGTTTGCAACCTTGTAACCTTGTAAACTCCAGGTCCTCCCAGAGCTTTACTCTATATTAATATATATATATATTCTAAGTACATACATCAACACACATACAACACAAGTTTTCATATTTATTTTTTATTATTCTGTTGGCTACGATCAGTTTAATCTGAAATGATTGTAATCACAGTGTAGTTTCCTTAAGTAGCTAAGTAAATAGAAACAACAGTCCATCATTACTTTAAGAACTGAAGGTCAATCAGTTCGGAAAATTGCTAAAACTTTGAATGTGTCCCCTAGTGCAGTCGCAAAAACCATCAAGCGCTGCTGAGGATAAATTCATCTGAGTCACCACCATCAGAAATTGCAAGTTAACAGCACTTTAGATTAGAGTTCAGATAAATGGCACACAGAGTTTCAGTAGCAGACGCAGCTCTACATCAACTGTTCAGATGAGACTGCGTGAATCTGGCCTTTATGGTCAAATAGCTGTTAAGAAACCACTACAAGAAACACCAGGGATGGACATTAGACCAGTGGAAATGTGTGCTTTGGTCTGATGAGTCCAAATTTGAGATCTTTGGTTCCACCTGCCGTGTGTTTGTGCAACACAGAAAAGGTGAACGGAAAAGTGCTGAGCATCTCTGGGAACTCCTTCAAGACTGTTAAAAACCATAAAGCTCATCGAGAGAATGCAATAAGTGTGCAAAGCAGCAATCAAAGTAAAGGGCGGCTATTTTAAAGAATCTACAACATTTTTAAGTTATTTCTCACTTTTTTGTTTACTACATATTTCCAAATGTGTTCATTCATAGTTTTGATGTGTCTCAATATTATTTCGGACTACCACTTTAACGGTTAAGACATGAGCTCACTTCTTTTAATGATGAGCTCATCCTGCAGGGTCTTTGTTCACTCAGTCTAGCATTGCTTCTGATACAAAAAAACAACAAAAACCCCATCCACCTTCTCCTTACTGAGCTGACTTATAATTCCAACCAGTCACCCCCCAGATTCCCCAGTTGCTTTAGTCACACTGCAGTGAAAGATGTAAATACGCCAGTGATGTCTATATGCCCTGATGATATCATTGTTTTCATTTATTGTAAATGTCTTCAGCACCCTGCAGATTCTGATTATCTGACTGTGACTTCGTGCTACCGTCTCAATCTCGGCATGTGCACCGTGTCAATACATCCTGCCGGGCATTTTCAGAAAAGCACATTTAAAGAAGGGCAGAGAAAATTTCCACTGTGCCGCTTTCATAATGTGTTACAAGGGCTGGAAAAGGAATTGACTGGGCTGTGAGTGTCATGTCTTTCCTCCAGCTGCTGTTGTTTGTGTGTGTGTGCTTTTTTTTTGTCACAAGGTAGGCTTATGCAATAAAAACGCATTCGCAACTTTGTCCAAGGGAAACAATGACCCTCACAAGAAAGAAGAAAAAGCAGCAATCTGACAACTATGCCAGCTTACGAGGAAGAAAAGGTCTTGGGATGGAAAACCAGCTGAAAAACATGGAATTTAGCCTGAGAGGAAGATGGTGTGAGCAGATGATGGAGAATGAGATGCTGCCAAATTTGTCAGCGGCAGACGTGGCATGTTGCGCAGAACTGTCATTCAGCTATATTCTGGCATGCTCGGAAACAGTAGATCTATGGCAAGCTGAGAGGTGTGGGAGGGAAGACTGACAAGAAATGGGGGGTGGGCTCTATTTAGAGATCCTCTCTGTGTTATGACTGAGTGACAGGACAGTGAGGTGTGCGAGATGGATGTATATTCAAGTGATTTTTAAGGACAGTTTTACTGAGCCTGCTGCGCACTCATGTCAAGCAGAAGAGAGATGTCAAAGTGACTTTTTTATTTGTTTTGCTTGCTTTTTTTTTTTTTGCCTCTCAGTGAAAATTTGCGTGTGCTGCAGTTGGAATGAAAAAGAGCAATTTTGTCTTGTCCTTGAAAATACAGTCAGATACATTCACAGCTTCCTCAACTGCTGGGAGTTCAGATTGGCCTATAGTGGCAAACATCAATAATAATCAGCATCAGCAGTCTTTGACTCACAACCATGTCACCAAGAAAAACAAAGCGAGGAGGAAAAAAAAGAAATATGGAAGAGGTAACAACATGCTATGGAGATGCCGGAGGAAAATGGGCTGGAAGAGGACTGGAAATAGCCTTTGGCGCAGTATGACTAACACTTTAATTGCAGAGGGACAGAGATGTGGCCCTCTTTTTTATGTGCATGTGAGTGTGTGTGGTTTGCTTGTCTGCAGTGTGTAGCCATTTCCTTATTTATATCCCAATACAAAGATACTGCTTATCGTGCAGGTTGGAGAAAATAGTTTCATGACTGTTTGTTCCCTGATTTACCTGCTTGAGTTATGAGCTTGAGTGTTTGGTGTCTTCACTCTATAAGAAAATTAAACAAAGTTTTTTCAGTCATTGCTGATGGTTGACCTCCTGCCTAAACACACCTGCTCATACACACCATAACTCTACAATTTAGCTGTTGTTTTTATACATGTATATATCATATTTGTGTTGGGATTAGCTCTCTTGTCTTTGCTTTGCTTCTCCTCGTGAGACTTTATACTAATAAACAGAAAAACTGAAGCTTTGTGATAAATCACAAGTTTGTCGCTTGCATTATATTTGCATGCGTGTTTCTGCACGGATATACGAAAAGGTGCCAAAACTGAGACTTATGTCTTGGCTGTAGGAGATCCCAGAGGTAAGCAATTGCCTCTAATAATTCTCAGTTGTTACAGCGATTTACCTAAAACACAAAGATGAATCAGTATCTGCAGAAACTAAACAAAGAAAACTGCACAGTAGAATTATCAAGGGAATGTTAGGATTCACAGTTTTCTTGCAGATTCAATAACAGTATTTAATTTTTCAGTGTGGTGAAGCTCTGTATCGTGGTCCCTCCAGCAGTGTAAAGAAAAATGAATCAGTTTCCCACCCATATGCAGATATTTGTAATTCTTTCCCAGAGTCACCGGTCCGCAGTGATGATATCACTGCTTCCTGCTGGATTTGTCGGTACCTCTTGTTACCGGTGTTAGACTAGACTGTATATAAGAGGTGGATGACATGTGGGCAAGAGGGTAAGTGGAGTGGTCACCAAAACTGGACGACAGACTTCTTGGAAGGACCATACAATTTTTTGCTTTGCAAACTACCATATATGATTTTCTTATAAAAATGACTTCAGGAGGAATAAGCAGTAGACGTGACCATGCAAATAGTCATTTTATTTAACCAAGGAAGACTCAGCAGTGCAACCAACATTGCTAGTTTTGCACACACGCTTGGTGAGTAAGACCATCCACAGCCCCATAAATACACCTGGCAGTTAGGCTAAGTTGAAACAATACCTGAGCAAACCCTCATTTCTCACACCACCTCATCCTCCTGTAAACTTTGTCCAGACCAGCCCCAGACTGTGTGCTTCTGTCATCTGCATGTTTGAAGAAGGTGTGGGTTGTTGCATCTAACCAAAACGTTTATTAAGCAGCAACTTTGAGATGACTAATTAGTTAATGGGGTCATTTAAGCAGATGCAGGAAAGTAGGAGTCAAGAGGGGTGAATTGGGTGTATTGGTGAATTGGGCTGGTAATTAAGGTAGAGTCAGCAGCAGTTGGAGGAGGGGGTCGGCAGAGTGGTTAGGTCACAAAGTCTGAAGACAACTGAAGTCATTCAGATCAAAAAGATCAACGTTAGGCCAGATTACACAGAAGCTTTAACTAGAAATCAATATAGTATATTTGAGACTATAGATTAAGAGAGGACTTGGTTTATTGTTAGTTTTCAATTGCAATATAGTAAGTTTATTTAGATCGAGTCTATTCATTTTTCAAGCAAATACTTCTAGTAAGTTTTTTGTGGCCATTGTAAACTGAACTGCTACCAATCAGAGTTCTAATTTATACGACATATGTCAGCAAGCCAACTGCAAAGTGAGTTAGTAAACACTGTAAACATTATGCCTGATAAGCATCATCGTATTCCCATCACTGTGAATATATTAGAATGGAATAATAGCATGGATGTAAAATCTGTCTGTGAAAATGGTTGCACATGCACAGTATATACCAGAGACATCTTTTTGCAAATATTGCAAAGGGTTTGTATTTAAAAAGTTTCATCACACAGTGCTTTTCCAAAGAGTGGGAGATGATGACTGGGTCCTTGGAGTCTGGACGGTGGTGAGGAGTAAGCAGATGGCTGACAGCAACTCTGGATGAGATGATCAGGACAATCCAGATGAAGTGGAGAGATGTCAGATGCCTGAAAGGCCTGAAAGGCGGAGTGTCAGCTTGCGATGAGTTGAAAGAACAGGCAGTGGATACCGACTGACTTGTAGAGCAAGGACATTGAATCACTGGACAAAAGAAGTGATGATTACATTTTAAATGAGGTGAATTAGATAGTGTGCAGCATCTCTAGGCCATATCATCGAGAGAAAAGCGTCCTACATGTAAGAGAGGAGAACATTTAGTACTTTGACTCTTTGTTTAAAACCAAGTAAGCACAAAAAAGACCCATAATTTTTCAGTGAAATGACTCAATGGACAATACAGTCTAAATACCATTTAATTTATTTATTTTTAGTCTTCTATTGACTAATTTTGGTGAGCCCATAGTAAAAATTGTAGCCTCAGAGATGGTTGTGTTGGAAAATCCCAGTAGAGCCACAGTTTCTGAAATATTTAGATCAGCCCATCTGGCACCAATAACCTTCAAATTCACTGAAATCACATTTCTTTTCCATTCTGACACAGCTGAGTACAGATTTTGTATGATTTTGTTTTAATTTGGGTTTTTTTTGTTGATATGTGACTCTTCCTCACTTCACGAACTGTGGTGGCATAATAACCGCCAATGGTACTTTTAAAACTTAAGACTGAAAGGCAAACAAAATTTCTTTGGCGTTTCAGAGCTTTAAATCAAATGCCAGATCTCTTGTTGATTACAAACACAGAAATGAGAACAGTTAGATCTACTAAAATACCAAAGAAACTGCAGAACAGACAGCTGAGCATAACAAATTCATGTTTGTCTCAAAAATACAGCAATCATATAAGACCAGATGGCCTGAAGAATGCAAGATGTTCAAAATTGTTTTATAATTGATGGATATTTATGTGCTAGTTTATTGTCAGTATGATGTGACAGGAATATATTCTAACAGACTTTAAGACTAGAGAAATAGCTCCACCAAAACAGGATAAGCACACCTTTTGAATAAACTGGAAATTCATTTCATCTAAATGTAATTTTCTCTCACTACTAACTCACTAGCTCTTGTTTCTCTCAGTCAATTTAAATGCCTTCAACTGATTATAGCTGACATTATTTCAGATGGCTGGGCAGTTCTATACTCCTGAGCCACCTCGCTGATCAGGAAGCCTGATCCAAGTGAAAAGCTCCCATACACCAGCTCTGTGACACTCACACACCTTTGGGTCTTACACGTCTCCTCTTAGGACACTAGTCTGCACATTTTGCAGCTGTCACCTCCAGCTTTGATCTAATTTTGCGTTCTCCCTCCATGCCCAGTAGTGCATGTCTCAATGCAACTTGCCAAACAAAATGACGTCATCATCCTGGGGCAAACAGCCAATGGAAACCCACAGGGGAGAGTCAATCACGGGTCATTGCAGTAATCTAGGCCAATCAGCACAAGCCAAAAGGCCTGTAACCATGGTGATTATCTTGGGTTCAAATATGTGTATATGTGGCAGATACCCCCTGTCTTGGTTCCATATGTACCAATGTACATAGTAAGCATTCAACATGGTAGCTACACTGTGGGAGATGGTGTGTATTAAAAGGAGACAGAGTTATGAGCTGAAGTGAACTCAATCATGGGACAAATGGTGAGCTGCTGTCCTAGTTTTGTAACATATGGTTTATACATGCATAATGCGATCAAAGCCTAGATCAATATATCTAAATATCTATCTATTTTTTTTCCAGCTCATGCTGGGTACACACTTTGTCAGCCTTTGTAACTTATCGCTGTGGCAATTACACTCGTTACCTCTTCTCTGTATTGTTCAGCGAGGAGGATGGCTGAGGAGACGTGTGGGTGGCCGTGAAGGGTGAGGGGAGGGGAAGCAAGGACAGCCAGCAAACAGCACTGCTCAGTAGGAAAACTACAATAGGCTGTGAGTCAGAGGAAAAACGGGAGCGAGGAACAGAGAAGTATGCTCAGGAAAGGTCAGCTTGTGGACTGCTTTTTAAAAATGCCAGAAGACCAAAAAGCACAGGAACACTGTGCACAGTTTATCTCTGTGACTTACATCTTTAATGTTCATATCTGGCTTGGGGGAATTCAAGCATGCACAAAAGGATAAACAGAAAATCGCTACTACCGAGGCAAAATCTATCAAATGACACAACAGTGTGAATTCTTTTCCTAGAAAACTTTCAAAATGTATCTCCGTATATCCGCTTCCTTAACTGGTTATTCAATTTTGGGTCAAGGTGAAGTTGGGGCATATCCCAGCTGTACCTGAGCAAAAGCCAGGGTACATCCTGGACAGGTCACCAGACTGTGTGGAGTTTGTAGGGACTCTTAAGCTTCCTCATAAACACATGCGCGTGTTTTACACATAATAGAAAATTTAATTTAAAGTGTTACTCTTCACAGTTTACTTTAATTACTTGTCTGTCCTGCTTCCTCGTGTTTTGATGATCATCACAATGGGAAATTATCTGACACTTACATTCCTCACCTAGGAAACTCTGTCTTCATCCTTATTATGTGCTTCATACCAACAGTAAAATATTCATCATTCAAATAGTTTAACATGCAGTTGGTTGTTTGTGAGATACCACACTTTGTGAGTTCTACTTCCTGTCACAACAGATGAATGAGATTTCATCAGTGGTGCTTACAGATTTGGAAAAAGATCTCTGAAATTAAACAACAGTGTGTTTTTGAAAACATGTCTCTATCTGCATAATGCACATATCTGGTTTTGAACAATTGGAACTTGTTGTTCAAACAAAAGAAGCTCTTATCAGAAACTACTGACAGAGATGTGAGTGATTGTCCAGAAAAACCTGTTTCAAAGCATCGCCTGCAGATGTCATCCAGTTCGTTAAAGCAGAAACCTAAAGAGAATAGCAAAAAATGCATTTTGGGTTTGTTTTTCCGGAAATTATTAAAAGTCTTGACATGAGAAAACTCCTCCCGCTTAAACTGAGCCATTATTGGGTCTTGTATTGAAGAAAAAGCCCTAAAGTCTCTTTTGCTGAAAATAAGAGAGATGATTTCCCCATGTAGCTTTAAATGTGATTTCAAATCTTAACACTTGACACAGCAAAGTGCTGCAGAGATCTCTCCCTAGCAGAGTCTGACACAGTTTTATGCAAATGCACACTGCACTGGCGAACAGTTAAACCCTGCAGGTTAAGCAGCTTAAATACAAAAGAATGAAGGCTAAGGCAATAATCCTTGGCACTTGGTATAACAAGATACTCTTTTATTTCTGTAATTTACACTAAATTTAGTCTATAAGCCTATTAAAGCATTTATATGTGAGTTTTTCTTTTAATTTACATTTATGGATACATATTCTTTGCTTTAAATGGGGATCTGGATAAAAACATCTGCTGCTTTTTTTGCAGAAATAATAATAAGTATTTATATACTAAAAATTATATTTTGTCCTAGAATTTTGCTGATCTAGAGAAGAAACCAACATTGAGGCAATGATAAACAGCACAGTGTAGCAACAATGGAGCTTCTGCAGGTATTACTCACTTCTGGAGAAGACAGAAAAATCTTAAAAAAAACATTTAAGATAAGATAATCCCTTATTAGTCCCACACATGGGAAATGTTTGATCCATATTAAGGGAGGAGGGACAGAGATCCCATAGGTGAGTGGCACTTGTACTTTTAGACCACAACATTCCTCAAACATATATATTTGATCCATGATTTAGACATAGAAAACACTCCTACAAAACCCTGCGTGTGAACACATCTCACCTTGATACGAAAATCAACAGAACTTGTCTGTTTCAAGATGACATTTAAATTCTTCACTCATTTAAATTCATCAGAAATGTCTTCAGGTCTTAAGTATGTATTGATGGGGTGCAAAGACCAGAAAGAAACACTCCTTTTCTTCCTTTTCACAGTAATCCCAGCTGCTTCTCTAGAAACACTTGCCTTCTAGTGGCATGACTTTAATGCTTTCTGTCAGAGTTGTCATTTTCACTCGCACCACTTTAACCTTAGTTCTGGTTGTTGTACCTCTGCTGCTCCAAATCGTTTTGAAGCATGCTCTGCTCAGACAAGCACAAGCCCACACAGAAAGATTGAGATAATGCTCTTGCCTTATCAATCACAACATTTAGAAAGAAAAACATGGCATCTAAGATCAGCCAGACATAGCTTACTCCTAAAATGTTTCTAGTTTTTACACCTCACTTAAGAATTTATCACTCTACTGATTTTCACCAGTTCTCCATTTTGTAAAAAGAAGATTTTGGGATTTTTTTCAACGCCCTCTTCCACAGGGGGTGGTATTTGGATCTT
>VUQR01035855.1:28387-38431 GCA_015108515.1 Hemichromis elongatus
AAAGGGGGGGGGGAAAAGGGGGGGGGGGGGGGCTTGATTTTCCTGATATTTTCCTGCAGCTTTGATAACAACCTTTGCACTCAGAAGTGCTGTACAAATAATTTTTATTGACTGTTTATCACAGATCTTCACGACTCGGAGGGCCTGTTGCAATTGCATCACAAAACACACGATGGCGCACAGCAGCAACAGGTAAATGTTGTTTATACGCTTTCTGTGGCCACATTCCGTACTCCTCTCTGTAGAGGTAATAAGTGCTTTAGGTATTTAGATTTGTTTTTGTTCCTTTTCACGTCACGCAATAAAATCTTTTGACTGATCCCGAATATATTCTTAAGCTTACAAAGGACTAAAGGGTCAAAACTCTTCATTTGTGAATGAAGTTGGACTCTTCATTTGCAAAAAGCAGTCGTTCCAAACATACGAAGTAGATTCCTTTAAAAAGTAAATAGAGAGGGAAAATACCGCTGCCAAACGCGTTTGCTCCACTTTTTCAGATTGGGGTTGCTGAATAAAAAACTTCTTAACTTAAAATCTAATAACGCTTTCTTTTTAGACAATGGCTCCATATAAGGTGTTTCCTGTTACTTTAGTGTAAGAATGTTTTGGATCACACCGTACTGTTTGTCTTTCGTGGAAGTCTCTGCTGATTCGTATTATGAATCGTTACTCTAGCAGGTGAATTCTTGTAAACTTGGGAGTGCCATTTTTTTTTACTCTGTTCTGTTTAGTTCCACTCCCTTCCCCTCCTCTCGGTCATAGAAACTCCCCAGCGCGCACAGAAGCGCTTCAGACGCGTTCACTGCCCTGCACGCGAGTTTCCTGTCGGTCAGAAACTTTCGTAACTCCGGTTTCACAAACCTTAATTTGTTAATTCAGCGCTGAAAGCACGTTAATTTTATCCGTTTCGCTAAAGAGGGCTGCCAGTCGAGAGGGCAGGGAAAATGAACGCATTCTGCATCGGATCGACTGATTAAAGGTAAGTTAGAGACACCAATTAACCTATGGGAAAACATCTTTTATAATCTCGCTGAAAAGCTCTCAGTTACGCGCCTACTTAGAGTTAAGCGCATTTTTGCAGACAGAAAAAACAGAATTGAAGAAATCTGAAAAATGTGAATTCAGTTTCTGAGAAGATAAAAACAAATGTGATTTGTAAAGGCGCTGTTGCTGCTCAACATTGTTGTCCTTTTATATAGTTTAATTGCAACATTGTCTTGTAATTGGGGCATTTCACCTCAGTGAACATTTACAAAAGGACTGTTTGCCTCCTCACTGGCTTGCTTATGTGTGTTCTTTAAGTTTGGCTGCCAGTATCAGCACTAAATCCCTGTTAATGATTAAACTCTCGGAACTTGGACACCACATTGAGTTCTCTGATACTGACTGGTATCTCTCTCCCATTTGTTTTCAGGTTTGTCCCCCCAACCACCCCCCACCCCACCCCACAGTGTGAGCCACAGGTTTGGACACAGATAGTGAAGAAGAGACACTCGCATTTCAACCATGGATTATGGCAATGATGTGGATTTGTCCAATAACAACATCATGCCTTTGTGGAAACGCCGCACTGATAACAGTAAAAGGCCCCAGGACTTAAGCATTGCTAAACCGCGGCCCCACAGTTGCCACATAAATGGGGTCATGAAGACAAACTTCACTGAGGAGGACAACAAATGTTCCTTCACCTTGAGCCAGCCTTTTGAGAGACTTGTGGTCACACCCCAGTGTGTTGACAATAACAAAGCGGTGTTAAAGCATGTTTTACATAAACCCTCAAAGAAAAACAGAGTGGTTCGAAGCATCAGCATCAGCCACCTCTCCAATGGACGCTTGTTGTCCAAATTTAGGTCTGAGGGTAACAAATCTGCTTCACTGGACAATAGGGTATATAATAGGAACTCTGATGGGGCGAAAACAAGTAATGAGGACATGGTATGGCCTGAAAAGCATCTCCGGGATTCACAGATGTCCAGTCCGTTAAGCCAAAGGTCTCAGAAGGGCCAGATCGCATTTCAGAAGAATTCATCTTTAACAGAAAATACTACTCTTAATGGTTCCTTGCCAATAATTTCCCCAGACACTCCTAACAACAACTACAACCATCCTGAACTGTCCTCCCTTTCATCCACATGCAGCTCATCTCCTCCAACCCATCGAACCCTCACCCCCTCCTACAGCTCCACCTCCAGCATCCCCTCCCTCAACTCCTTAACCTCCTCAGACCCCCCAACCCCTCGATCTCCATCGCCAGAAGACAGAGGGCAGGCACCACTCAGGCAGTCCCAGTCATCCTCACCTATATCCCCACAGGACACCAGGCATACCTCTTCATCTTCTTCCATGACCTCCACCTCACCCTCACCATCACTCTCCCCATCTATCTGTCCCTATAATGGCATTGTCCTAAGCACCCATAGCCCTGCCGCTCTCAAGATGGGTACCCAGCAACTTATTCCTAAGGGCTTAGCATCTGATATTCGGCAAAGCAAGGCACCTTCCTCTGGGACACAACCTCAAGGATCGGCAGGGCTGCTGGGAATGGATCATTCCAAGCGTTCCTTGAAAGCCCTGAGCATGGTGGAAACTGGAAGCTACTTTTCTACAGGAGGCCACAATGAGGGGGAAGATGGTGAAAGTGAGAGCCCAGGGGCGCTTAGAAGAGGCTTGAGGAGTACGTCCTATAGGAGAGCAGTTGTAAGTGGAGTAGACTCCGAGGCATCAACAGCAGATCCCAAAGGCCATCGGCTGTCTCAGCCTGTCATCAGAGGACTAGGCATGGATAAAACAGACTCACCAGTTAACCCAACAAGTCCTGGCTCTATAAGTCTGCCAAGTCTTGGAACCAACAAGCTTGCAATCCCCACGACACCCAAAGATGTCAGCACCAAGAATTCAAAGCCCACTATCCTTGGAACGGAAAAGACTAAAAGTAATGGGAAAAACAAGGTGAGTAAATCAGCTTGAAAGAAAAGAGTGAGTTCAAATTGTACATGTGTTAAATTTGTGTGATTTCTTAACATTTGTCATTCACATATAGGGGAGTAGGAGTAATTTAGAGATTCTAATCAAAGTCTGATATTAATTTTAATTGTGTTTTTTCAGAAGACAGTTGACAAAAAATATCAAGTTTTATATATATATGATATAATTAATAGAATGAATTATAGTATATTTTAGTATAATCAAGTGAATGTAGAGAAGTGCCATAAGTGATCAATTTTAGAAAAGCAAGCCTTTAGCAAATGACAGTTGTCGAAATCTGCGATGAATGAACAGCCACATGAATACTCTGTGAACTTTTGGCATTACTTTTTTTTTTCCACATTCTGCAGCACATTAAGATTTCTCAACTTTGCAACAATCCCTCTGATGGTTTTATATTTAATTGTTCACAAAGATTGCTTCATGGTGGACTTTTGTTATTTGGGGAGAGGGGAGTAAAGCTCAAATTGGAAAATTACAACACAACCAGTAAAAAATACAGTGGAACAAGCTTGGTGGCAACAGCCGCAGAAGTTAGAACAAGGCCTTTCAAAGAAACAATTAATGTGGTTGCTTGAAGACATGACGCAACGTGACACTGTGCCCACACAGACACTTAAATACACGGAGGCTCTGAAATTAGACAAGGGTCACTGAAGGAGGCAATTTGAAAAAGGGCACGGACAGTGAACAGGTGAAACAAGTTTCTTTCTTTAATGGTTTGCATTTGTCCCTACTTGTTTTTTCAGAGTTCACTAAATCCATTATGCTTGTTTTTTTTCTGTTTCAGAGTCCAGATAAGAAGAAGGTTTTGACCAGTCAGCTGACTTTTGACAGCGAGGGTGAGAAATTCTGTTTTGTGTTTCTGCGTTATCTTTTTTGCTATAAAGGACCAGAATAAAAGAACCTTACACTTTTACAACTGTGACTTTGCAGAGGAAGAGCTTTACCAGAACTACAAGGAGAATGCATTACATAATGACTCAGATGAGGATCCCGATTCGAGGGAAGCCAAACCTGATAACAACATTGTCGTGCAGTTCAGGCCCATACGTACCTCCTGGAGCCAGCTTAGTGTGGTAAGACATAACACACACACAGACACAGTAGTAGTCTCTGTTCTTCCTCTTATAATTTTAAACGCTTTCTGCACCTTGTGTGGTTTTGGAATGCTAGTGCTCCAAAGAATGCTGTCATATCCAGTTTGGCCACCATCTGTACCCATCCTCCCACGGTTTTCTGCTTTCCTTTGCCCCTCACTCTGTTTATCAGGGAGTACAGGAGCAGTTTGTCAAGGGCTTGTGCAGGCTGGGAGTCAGACAGTCAGCCAGGCCCACAGGAAGTCTTGGAAGCACTGCTGGGATTAATGCCAGTGTGTTGGCGCAAACTGCACGCTCGTCAGACTGCAAATATGCCTAAAATGTTCCCTCCAGGGAGAGTTGTGGTGGCTCTGCATTACATAATATAGTTAGCGATTGGAATTGAGGGGCACAGGATTATAAGGGAAGGGGATTTGGCTAATTTAGTTTTCTATTAATGCATCCCCATCTCTTTGTTTACTGGTAGAGGATGGAAAGATTGGGCGCAAAAGCAGGCCATAGCTGAGATTGAGGTATTGAGGATTTACTGCCTCCACATGGTCTCTAATTAGTAGGAGATTGGATTGAAGGCTGAAAACATTGTAGAGAGACTGTTTTGTTTATGTTTATGTCAGCCAGACACTAAAGTGAACTGAACACAGACTGACCAGGATTCTGTCAAAGCAAGCTTTGTTGCTATCACAGCTGCTTTACAGCTGTTCATCTGGTAGTGCGTTATGCGTGGATGTCTTTGGGAATGGGTTAGCGCCTCCAGCATTTGATCTAGTTCTGAAGAATTTTCTTCACCCAACGAATTCAGGAATACTTGCGTGATTGGTCATTGTCCTGGTGTGACAGGAAATTTTTGTTCCAGTGGAGCCAAGAACCAATTGTACAAGTTGTCATCTTGTGACTCTTGCATAACCCTGACTCTCAGCTCCGCCCTTCTGTTACCAGTCTCTCATCTTTTTGATGAAATGTCACATCCCAGAATTATCACGCTTCCGAGAATTGCCACTGATGCTTTCAGAAGGTGTGGCTGGTTTAGAGATAACTTGCTCAATTGTTTCTAAATAACAAGAAGGCAACTTAAGTAAGGCAATCAAGTAATAAAAGGAATTAACAGTTGCCATTTAATAATGAAACCTGATTAATTATGCTCAATTGGATAAAATCTCTTTGCTCATACAAGGCAATGGAAAAATGAACTGCCAGGAAAGTAGGAGCAACATCTAGTAACACTGATGGCTGTATGTGTGAAAGACATCAAATAGTGTGTGTTTGACCTGCTTCAGGTTTATTTGTTCTCAGTGTTTGGAGAGGGCTGCAGGGCAGATACTCCTGCAGGAGTATCTCTTCCTTGTTGCTTTGCACAAAAATGTGTTGAGGAACTAGTGCAAGTAAGGGAAACTATCTTCGGGATTTCTCGTTGCTTACATGTTTTGTTAAAGTATAATGTGGTTGAGCCCCAGGTCATATCGATTAAATCTGGTGTAACGCAAGAAGGTGCTTATTACTCAGCCTCGCATTCAGTTCGACAAAGCCACAGGCTGATGAAGTCAACAGCACTCTGCACCCAATCCATTCCAAAAGGTTGCTTTATCTCAGTCTCATTCAAACATCTTTCGACCAAAGCTCTCTAGCCACATACCAACGCAGCTTCCTTTCAGCTATATTCCACTTTCAAAATGAGCAGAAGTGGTCCCTGTTTAATCTTTATTGTTTAGAGCCAACAAATTTCTATACTTCTGTAGTGTTTCTTAGATATGAAAAAAGGCAACAGCCCACACTTTTGCTGTGATTGCATGTAGTTAAACAAATGTGACTATCAAAAATGATGCAATAAAAATGTCTGACTTGTTGTTCTGTTTAGGTTAAGAAAAGTGGCCTGTGTGAGCAGATAAGTCAAGAAGAACGCAAAAGACAAGAGGTAGGACTCATTCTATGCTTTCTAGCTCATTTTAGGTTAATTTTTCAGACTCATACTTTAAGTACTTAGATGTGAAATTAGTTTAACCACACAACACATATGATTGAAACCCAGAGACATCGTTAGTAGGACCTAGTGGGATAACTGAATCCGTTACTTTTGTTTCCTCTCGGCTGATGTGTCTCTTGCGCCTCCTTAGGCCATTTTTGAGGTGATCTCGTCGGAGCACTCCTATCTCCACAGTCTAGAGATCCTGATCCGCATGTTCAAGGATTCTCCAGAGCTCAGGGAGGCCATGACCAAGACCGAACATCATCACCTGTTCTCCAATATCACTGATGTCTGTGAGGCTAGCAAAAAGTGAGTGTAGCTGTTTTGTAAGTAGATGTCTTATCAGATGAGCACCTTTATTCGTCTTCATATTTGGTGTTTGTTTAGAGCAGGAGTGTCAAACATAAGACCCAGGGGCCAGAATCAGCCTGGAAAAGGCTTCGGTCTGGCCCACTGGATGGCTTTGGATAATTGAAGGTGGACATAGATTTTAGACTTTAAATTGTATTTCCATAAGTTTTACAGCTTGCCCTACTGATAAAGACATCCCACACAAAGTAATCTATGCTACACTAAAGTAATTTATTAATCATTAAATAATTAGGTAACACAAAAAATTCTGTTTTTTCACTTTTATCTATTAGAAAATATGTATATTTTTTCTACTATTGGTCCACAGTAAAATAAATAAATAATAAACAAAAGGACATTTTTATGAAAAAAATCTTCAGTTTTGTGATTATAGGAGAGCTATCAGAACTTTTTCTGTAATTTTACAGATTAATTTATTTATTCTTGCTGACAGATTTCTTTCATTTAGTACATCAGCATTTCTTTATCATGTTGTTAAGTATCTGAGAGATTGTCAATGTGTTGTTAAATGTTTTTACATTTATAGAAAGGGGAGTTTCACTGGTCCAGCCCCCTTAAGGTCCAAGTAGGCTGCATGTGGCCCACGATTTAAAATGAGTTTGGCATAACTGGTTTAGGGGAATTGGTTGGTTGGTTTTCTTATTTTTAGGCTTCAGGTATCTTTCATCACCTTGTTTTTTCCTAATTAGCTGGATAATTTGACATACTTTTATTCAGGGCCTGCTAATACAGGCTTTCAGCTACTCTCCTCCCTTCAGTAAGGGTTGTTTTCATTGTCAAAGGATTTGTGTTTACGCAGTGCTGAGCTCTTTTCTGGATGCGAGTGTAAGTGAAGTCACATGCTGATTGACGAAAAAAAGACATGGAGAAGAAGCAAGGGGCAAATTGAGTGAAAAGAGAAGGAACAAAAGAAGTCTTCCTCATAATTCTGGTTACATTGTTAAAGTGAACATTCCTCACTGATTGAAAGCACCGAAACAGGCAGCATGTCTGGGTTTTTTATGCGTTTATGAAAATTTGCTGCTATGGATCCTCTGAGGTTACCTGTCCATCATGACTTTATAGATCACTGTTTAATAACATTCCCGGCCACGTAGCATGACCTTCCAAAAATCGTATAAAGTGATGGAAACAATCATGCATGAGAGGCCATGAAAGCTGAGACTGATGAAAACTGTGATGGCTCAGCAATTACTCTGGTGGATCGGACTCCATTATTTCTACAAATGATTGGCAGAGCAGTTTCTGGCCGCCGATTGATCTTCCTTGAGTTTATCTCTGAGGCCACTTTTAGATATGATATGATATCTTAGCTTTTCATGAGATCATTTCGACAAAGGTTGAACGTTCAGCTGTAATTCAGTCTGTTAATATTACCAGATCAGTGTTTCTATATGACGGTAAAATTCTCCCAAATCACTGTTCACTTTTAGTGCAGTCCTGTTTTCTCCTTTGCCTGTTTTAGAAACATCTGATTTCACTTAGGCACATTGGTTAAGACCACATTTAGCACGAGATGTAAAATATGACACGACACGACACATTCTGATTTGAGTAAATCAGAATGTGTCATGCTACTGCACTTCAAAATCAAATTTTGAACATGATAATCCTGATCTTTAACTTTCAAGTGTGAGTCTTTAATCAGATTTGCATTAAAATCTCAGATTTTAAAAAAATCTGAGCATGAAATGAGGTCATGCTATCATTCCCCAGTCTCCTAGGGTGCTCGTTTATTTAGATGTGTAAACAACCAAATTACCTTAATGTGGCTCAGTGACATCTGCATAAAAACCACTAATTATTCAGGACTTCTGATGAAGATTTCAAATCAGATTACAACTTTACAGGGAAGATTTCGACCCTAGTGTATAGTACACATACACCCGGTATATCTCAAGTACGCATACATCTTCATCAGTATTTTTACATCATACTGTAAATATGTTTGTGAATTACTTAAGGATCATCTTACACACAGTACTGTGAAACTGTACCCTCAATACTTTGAAACAGCAGATCTTAAGATACACAGTGCACTGTAGCACTGGTTAAACCAGATGCTTTACTAGGAACAGCTTTGAGGTTATTATCTGAAAACAATATCTGAATATGAATCTATTTTCAGCCTGCTGTGTAGTCTGTGTATGATAGCGAGTAGGACGGTTCTCAGGCTATTCCATGCTTTATTCACACCACATTTCATAAATCAGACACTATTCCTAATGCAGTATCTGTGACACAGTATATAAAGAGGTAGACCAAATGGAACACTTCACTTTACTTCACTTATAATTCTGGATTAGAGGTCTAAGTTTGAATAATTTCCTTATTTTATACTGTTGATTTAACTCATTTGCCACGACCTCTATCCTCCTGATGACCTCCATCAGGATAGTACGTTTTGCCTCAAGAGAATGAACAGCCTTGACCTGTAAATGTTCCAAATACACCTTTTAGGATGTGAAGTAGCATGTGTGTGTGTGTGTGTTTTTTTTTTTCGTTATCTTGTGTGCACATTCCCTCATCAAAAGGTTAAGCATACTGGTGCATGAGCACAAGGCTAAGTTTTGTTTTCCATAGATAGTCAATGTGTGTGTGTGTGGAGTAGGTACGGGTGGGTCTGGTCATAGGATCTAGTGGTGCCTCTGCAGATGAGCAGGAACCTGTTCCAGCTTGGTCAAGGTCCACATCCTGTGTCTGTGCAAGTTTCCTGTTTATCACCTTAGTTGGACATGTGGCATGCCTTTTGAAATGGCCATCTGCTGCTGCTCAGGAAGAGGAAAAGCCTCTGTGTTATGGCTAATAGCTTGCTATGTCTATTTTAAGTGGTGGAGAGTTCCTCTTTTGTCATCTAATGGTGACTTTAGAAGTAAGTTGTTGGCAGCTCTCCTTATCTTTCCGGATTTTGTCATGTTACTATTGTATATTATTTCCCAGTAGGTAATGACACTAACCTTTATTCTTTCACTTCCACCTTGGTGTCTAGGTTTTTCAAGGAACTGGAGCAAAAGCATGAACAGAACATAGTGATTGATGACATCACTGACATCGTTTGCAGGCATTCTCAGTCTAGCTTTGATCCATATATTACATACTGTTCCAATGAGGTCTACCAGCAGAGGACCCTGCAGAGGCTGGTGTGAGTGACCGAGCAATCACACACACACACACACACACACACACACACACACACACACACGTTCTTATCTTATCATTCATGGATTTGATCCAACTTGGCTGTTCTACTTGAGCCTTGACCAAGTTTACTTTTTTCACCCAATGCTGCATCTATCTCCTTACTCCCATGCAGCTCCAAGAATCCAACATTTAAGGAGGTGCTGACCAGGATAGAGGGCCACCCTGACTGCAGGAACCTCCCCATGATCTCCTTCCTCATCCTGCCCATGCAGAGGATCACTCGCCTTCCCTTGCTCATGGATGTAAGTGCACTGAAAGCATACAGCAGCACTAGCCTTGGAATTACAAGACTGCCTCTTGCACAACAGTTTGTTTATCTGTGTTCCCCTAATAAGTCAACACAGGGTTTGTTCTAGTGTTAAAGATCTTTCTTTGACCATACGTAATTCTTTAATAATTTTAACTGTTTTGTAGTGGGGGGGGGGG
>VUQR01035855.1:41370-54720 GCA_015108515.1 Hemichromis elongatus
TTGTCAGACCTGTCAGTGAGTCTGCTTTCCTCATCCCCTGTTTCCTTAATTTTAGGCAATACTATGGAGGGAAAAAAAAGCTTTAAAGAGGACTTCCTTGATGACTTTCATTTGTGTGTTTGTGTGTTTGTGTGTGCATGCGTGCGTCTGCTTGTCTGTTTTTGCCACAAAAAAAAAAAAACCTTCCCCAGTGTCTGGAAGTAATAATCCCGTCACTCGCAGACTAAGAATTCCTCAGAATTGTAAAAAAGAAAAGAAAACGTTCCATATGATATTTTTCTGGGAATCTGATCTGCCACGGCAGACTCCAGCAGTGTGTGGTGTCAAGCCTGTGTTTGGAAGACTGATTCGGGAAAGGGAGGGCTCCGGAATCACAGTGTGTATTTATGTGTGTGCGTACGTTTGGATGGGGGAAGCTGTTATAATATTGGTTTGTACTGTGGAGAGCGCTGAAGTCCAGCTGTGGCACGCTACTCTACTGCACTCCATCTGCAGTAATCCAAACAAAATCTCACCAGGGGCACACAAGGCACTCCTAGATCACAAGCACTCGTAGGTATAATGGCAGAATGGCCTTTTCCATTGAAATTAAGACTTGAAGTACGAGCGGTATATTTTGCAAGTTCAGTCTTGTCTCAGTTTAACATTTTTAGGATTCTGTCAAAACCACAAGAAAGGGGTGAAAAGGTCAGAGCCAAAGCAGTTACACAGTAGGCTAGAGAAAACATAGCCATGACCTTGGAGCGATTTAAGAGTATATATAACCCTGTGCTAATCAGAAGAAAGAGAGGCTAAATCTGTTTGCTCGTTATTTGACTCCATGTATTAAAAAGTAACTAAGCTGTTTGTAGTTTAATGGCATTTAAATTGAAGTTTTTAGTGT
This sequence comes from Hemichromis elongatus, assembly GCA_015108515.1. Lineage (NCBI taxonomy): Eukaryota > Metazoa > Chordata > Actinopteri > Cichliformes > Cichlidae > Hemichromis > Hemichromis elongatus. Next base: position 42,254 of record VUQR01035855.1, read on the forward strand.
GCCATGTGCTTACCAAATCTAATTTTCACATTCATTATTGTATGTTCAATATTCAGTAATGGAGAGTAAAATATAGACATTAAGAAGAGATGAGACAATCTTCTTATTTTATTGACTTTAAACTATGGACTTTGTCAGGCTGGGCCTTATGTCACGCACTGGTAAAGTGTTGCTCTGCTGGACTCTGGCTCACAGGAACACTTACATAACACTCCAGCTGGCTTCTTTCTCATCCCCCCTTGTTCCTGTGCAAATACTGGGCATCATTTAAACATTCATTAATGTTGAGGTTTTGCTGATCCTATGTCTCTGTGCCTGTGTCTATTCTCCTCTTTTTGTGTGTGTGGAGGGTGTTTTTAGGTCATAGGCTTAGCTTCCAGCACTATACTCTCACTGTGTCTGTGTGTGTGGGCACGTATCCATTTGCTTAACATGGAGTTCTATCTCGACATGTCTCTAAAGGTTTATATTAGTCTCGCTTGTTTTTTTAACTGTTTGTTCTTTATTACTGCTGTGATAATGATTTTTTCTGCTAGTAGAAGGGATGTGTGTGCGTATTTGTGTGTGTTTGTATGTGTGTCCGTTAAAGGAAAGCCACAACTTGAGTTTTCTTTTTGAAATTGTTGAAGAATTTAATGCTTCTCTCCCACATGTTGACAAAGCATATCAAAGCCATTCCCCACCTCAATTCATCTGCCATTTGGCAATATGATCTGAGACGTGTGTAGGAAAACTCAAACCTCAAACATGCAGCTTCCCCACCCATCGCATTCCCAGTGTCATGTAAATGGCATTCCAAGCATTTCACCTGTAGCCCAGTCAGGAACCAAAAAGCTAATGATGCTAATGGTGTGTTTGATGTTTTATCTTCTTTTTTGTGTGAGAGATTCTTATTACAAAAACTATTCTAATATCTCTAGTTGTAATTAATGCTCAAATTTGAAGATTGTTGTAGATTGTTTTAGGCAATTAAATGCATAGATTTAAGTTTTTAGCCCCCCCCCCCCAAAAAAGATATTCAACTTAATTTGTTTCTCAGCTCAGTGGAATTCAAGGGCTTTACCCTATCCATAGGAGAAAAAAAAATCTGTGTAGGAATTGAAAGGAGTTTATTATTTCCGTTATGTTGTCTATAGGCTTGCCAAAAACAAATTACCGGTACAAGTAAATGGAGTGTTCAGCTTAGCTTAGCTCAACATAATGGTAGATGAAGTATCCTGATTTTGCAATCATATTGAAATGTACCTTTACTGCTCACCAGAGAACATTTTTATATATTTTCTTATTTTTTAATATCTGAGAAAGTATAAAAAATCTAAGCAGTAATCAAAAATAATTGACATTGATTAGCTGCAAATTTCCCTTGGGCATTGTATTATTATTATTCCTTTAAGAAATTGTGAGAAGTGTCTATTGACAGACAGATTTGTGCTTGTCTTACATCCATCTTATACACAGACACACGGTACAGTTTTCTGACATGTCCGTTCATGTGTCTACTTCTTCCTCTTCCAAGAAGTGTTATGTGGTGAGAAAAAGGTTTTAACTTCTAGGCGATTGTTAGAGAGTAGCTGTCGGTTAAACCTTGTGAGCTTCTCAACCATGACTGGATTCTCAAAGAAGTCACAACCCTGAATTTCAAAGTTGTGTGTGGAAAATCCATGGAGCATGCCTCTGCAGCTTGGCTTTGGCTCTCACTTTGCATCATGTGTAAGGCTGAGATGCTCACTGCTGGCATGTGCATGAGTTTAAGTAATGCACGAGCTAGTTGCTTTCCAGTAGCTTCTCAGCTTGGCTGCTGTTTCAGTCTCGTCTCAGGTTGATAAAACATGCCGGACTTCAGCTCCTTAACACTATGGACACACAAACACACCTACACACACACACCTACACACACACACTTCTCTTCAGGTTCAGCGGCATGTCAGGGATACCATGTTTCACAATCAGCTCCAGATGTGTCTGACCAACTGCGTCTACTGCTAGATTAAAAAAAAAAAAGTGATCAGAAATGTAGGCATACAGTTAAACAAGCAAACAAACAAACACAGAGTGCAGTCATAGACACACATAAATTACACATTTGGACTTTTGATTGGAACCAAACCTGAAGGATAATTGGACATCAATTACCATACTACAGTCTACAGGTTATTTAGTTTAATGTGTTTTTTTTATTGATTTGCTTACTCTAGTTTGGTCTGTTCCTACACAAATGGGTACGCTGGCCTCCTCCCTGAGTGATTGACAGTGACCGGTGATTCTCATTTGGCCATAGATGGGAATGGTTGTATGTCTGTCTGTGTTAGGCAAGGGATTGATGGATGGATGTTGCTGCTGTAACATTAATTGGGTATGATGGTCAGATAGACTCTTGCTTTACATCAACAGTGCATTAGAACGTCAGGCAGACTGCATATAGCTTTAAATGGGAAGCCACATCGACCATTCTTAAATGAGGAGGATCATACTCGAAACTATTGTTTGTGAAATGTTTGTGAAATCATATTTGAATACCACCATGTCTAATATCAAATATAATCATTTGCAATGTAAAGTAATGAGACAGTAGAGTTTCTTTAGTGGTGTTTGAGGGAATTTGACTGTCATATTCAGTTCTTTTCATTTTTACACTGAAGCAGCATCTTGTCTGTAGGTCTTTCCCACTTCATGATCCATAGAATTGTATGGCTTGCTTTGTAAGTGATGTGGACTATGTACACTAAATTTTCATGTAATGCTGGCTTTGTTAGTTCTTTAATGATGACGACTGAATCTAATGTACTTAGCTATACTGAAGAATTAACTGCCTTTCAATACCACGTCCAGCTCACACTTGAAGGCCTTACCTTGCTAAACCTCTTTCACTAATGAATATGGTTGATCTTAAATGTGACAAATACATAAACTAAATTCCATCCTCCTGTCTTTTTGTCAGTGAGGAGAGTTACACTGTGATGGACTACGCTCTGAGGAATCAAATCAGCGTGGATTTTTGTCAACCCAGCGATCTCAACCGGTCACCGATCAGAAGCACCACCAGCATGCTGAGCTCACGGCAAGCCGGCGCCAACCACCTCTTTCGACTGAGTTTCCGTAGCAACTGCTCCGGCGACAAGGTGACCATGATCGTTGGAACAGAGTTGCTGTAAGTGCTTTTTTTTCTTTTTTTTAACCTTTGTCCCTCTTAAATGTGCTGTTTTTGTTTCACTTGCATTTTACCTGTCACAGATTCATGAGGCATGGTGATAAGAAACTGTGAGTCATTTTTGACTCTCATTAAAACACTCATGTGTAATTCTACCATTATTTAGTTCATCCTGAGTATTCGTGTGATTTCAGTTTGAACCACACAAGAAGGCTCAATCTCTTCTCTGTGAGGGAGGGGAAGCTTAGATCAAATTTCTACTCACTTATCTTTTCTGTATTTGCTTCAATAGACCTTTTAACTTTAAGCAAGGAAGCACCCTTCCCCTCTATTCATCCCCCTTATTGCATAGTCTCTGCACCATTAAAGTCACAGGGATATTTTGTTACATCTGTTCTTGAGGGAGAGATGGGGCTCACCGTTGCTGTTTACATGACCTAGGAAATAAAGTCTGCTGTTCCATTATACAGTCATACTGTCTTTAGTTGTACACTGAAGCAGTGTACAAGCAGTGACTTTATTCCAACCCAATCATGTACTCTAAATGGAAGCAGGTCTCTTTAAAGTCTAAGGGATTGGTTCAGAAAGTTGTCGCATGTGCCACTTAAATATTTACTTAGAAATTCAGTCAGTGTAGCTAGAGCTTTGGATTCCGTGTCTTAGTACAGCAAAAAGATTTAAAAGCTGCTTGTATAACCCACGAAAACAAAAGGGATCAGCTACACACTGGGCTTCATGCAAGGTTTATTTGTTCTTTAGAGTAGTGGGAGCTGCAGCTTATGCACACATGCACACTTCGATAAATACACAAGCGTTCGCGCACGCATCTTGTTGCTGCGGTTCGATACGGCAAGGAGTGTTTTCATATGTGCAAGGCCGGTTCCCCCTCATTCCTGTGTAGTTAGAGAACCTCCCTGTCTGTTGTCATTACAGAAGCTGTGGTTTCTCCGTGTAGTTGTTGTACATGGCACGTCTACAGTGCAAAACACAACCTTAAAAATGTCTCTCGACTTGTACTGTTTACTGTTTATAGTATATTTGCGTTGTTTTGGTCACATATTTGCCACATATTTAAACCTTGATTTAGTCAGTAATAATTAAACATTGAAACCTTACAGTAAGTCTTCAAGTCGTTCATTCAAAAGATTAATAGTTATTTTTCAGTCCAGCTGATGGAAACAGGCCAGTATAAGTAAATACGTGTGAGGGTTTGAACTTCCAGGGTTAGATGATCTACAGAAACTGAATCTGTTTTCACATTGGATTAATGTTTTTCGGTTATTTCTAAAGTTACGACCCCACCCTAATGCCATTCTCAGCTCAGGGTAGCAGATTCTGCTGAAGTGCCGACACCTCTTGCGTCAAAGGTATGCACACAAGGTGTCACTGACGCACCGGCTGTAATCTTAGAAGCAGAGCGATAACAAGTCCACATTAAGAGGTTGGGGGGTGGGTGCAGTTTGTCAACCAGGACGCTGTTTCCCCACCAAACATTGGTTTAGGTACTTAAAAGTAATTGATAATGACTGTTATGGCAAAATATGGCAAACATTAGCCCTGCGAATTTTAAAATGACAAGTGCTTAAAGCATCCATATGTGAGAGACCTGTGCATCACAGCACAGCTGTAAAGAAAGGACAAGTGTTATTTTAGTTTTGACTTTCTAATTTTTATTTCATTTTGACTTTTTGCTTTCACTTTATTTTCATGTTTTCCAGAGTGAGTTTGCTTCTTTCAGTTTATTTTTTATTATCTCAAAACATTTAGTTTTAGTTTAGTTTCTCTTAGTTTAGTTTTAGCCTATTAATTATTTTATAGAGGGCAAATGTCTAAGACGAGGTATTAGTGCCACATTAAGAATAGAATAAACCTTTGTTATCCCACAAATGAGAAATTTGGCTGTTACACTGCTCTTAAAGCAAGGGGAATATAAAATATAGAATGAAGACACAAAGTGGTCTTATATACATAAGCAACTGAATTTCATATGTACAGGCAACAATGTACAGAAATATGTATATATGTACATGTGTGCCTGTGTGGGGGGAGGGGGGGGGGATTCTAGTGAAATATACAGTGAACAAACAAGCTGATGAGCAAGATAACCAAACAAAAATGTTAAACGGTGTTATAGAGTCTGTCAACTGCTGATAAGAATGACCTGCGGTAGTGCTCCTTTCTACACCGTGGTTGTAAAAGTCTCCTGCTGAACGAGCTGCTCAGTGCTCGTACAGTCTCATGCAGGGGGTGGGAGGTGGTGTCCATGATGGATGACAACATCCTCTCCTCCCCAACCTGCTCGATGGACTTCAGCGGACAGTCCAGGACAGAGCTGGCCCTCTTTACCAGTTTGTTCCCCCCCGTCCCGCTCTGTCATTCCAACACTCCAGCAGACCACAGCAAGACGAAAAACACACCGTTCATTTAGAGAATAAAGTTGAAATGTGGCGATCAAAGTGGTCGTTTCGAGTAAAAAGGCTATTTTTAAAATCATAATCTCCAAATGAACACAAAAAAATAGTTTCGGTTGTTCTTCATTTGTTTCTAGTTTTAGTTTTTAGTTTTTAGTTTAGTTTTAGTAAACTATGACCGCCTTGGTGTATATGACTGCAACGCCAGTGGATGTGACAAAACATTATTTATATTACTATTTGACACACTACTTCTTCAGCGATATATTCCATTATATAATATTATCTGGATTTCTTAGTTTTTAAAGGCTGGTAATTTAGCAGTGTACAAATGTGCACATGTAACCTTGGCTCATTGTTTTGCAGACTAAACATGATGTGATTTAATCAAGAAAATATTCTACAGATTATTCACGCCTCACACAGTATATCATTAAAACAAAAACTTTCATTTTAAATGATTAGTGTCTGCACTTTTACTGAGTGCAAAAACCTGGCAAAGCATCTGCGGTAGTATTATTATGTAAGAGTAGTACTATGTGTGACTGCACAGGAGGCAGATTCAGTGGACTTCCTTAAATAGACCGCCTGCTAATGCCTTGACATACTACTACGGCATGCATGATTGTGATGTCCAACCCAATCTGACTGCCGCCTTTATGTAGAATAACTTGTTGTGGAAACCCCCTAGACTCCCTTTTTGATGTATTTGGGGCCCTTGGCTGAGATGATGAGATGTGTGGGTACGTATGTGGAGGGTCAGCGCTTTACTCACTGTAGTCCTGAATGAGCTAAGAAGAGAGGAGGGGCGCCCTGGCAACTGTCCATTGTTACAGTGGTTTCTAGGCATTGTTGAAGTTGTTGCCTAGCAACAATCCACTGCCAAGCAGGCTATTTCCCACGACTATCCCTCCCCCTGCATGCAACTTTACTCTCCCCAATTCTTCCTCACCGTCCTGTGTCTCATCACTTCGACAGCAGCCAATGTCTTCGCTTTGTTTTTAAACCGGTGGATAAATTCCATTTCCTCTATTCATTCATCCCAATTTAGCGATTTAACCCAGCCTGATACACAGAAGTGTTGTTTCGTTAGCCAGCCTGTTTAGGAGCTGAATGAAGTACAGCAAACGAGACGGAAAAATTGGATGCGGGCCTCGGAAACTAGTGAAACAGTGGACATTAGCATGACTACAGGATCTAAAAATATAAACTGAACTACTCTTATAAACATTTTAAAAACAAGTTAATAAAATATAGTTCACCCAGATGACTTGATCTTCATTTTGGTGAACATAATGCAGAGAAGACTGTTTTTTAAGTACTGTGTTATCTATAATGCTCAGTTAAATGTTGTAAAATTGTGAAAATGTTCAATTTAAATAAAATTCTGACATTTTTTGCATGACAAAGAACTCGTATAACAGTTTTAGGTTCTCATCGAGTAGCCTGCAGGCCATTTTGTGCAGCCTGTGAATGCAATAAGGAAAGATGAAGCATCCACTATTCATTTCATACTGTATACAAAGCATCACAGGAAGAGCCTAAATAAGCATTTTTATTCAGTTTAAACATTTGTTTCTATCATCATAGCTGACTAAATCGTCCCAATATTACGATTACGTCAATATTAGTTTCTTAAAGAGGTAGTACAATCAAATAATTGGCATGTATCATTTATACGTATTGGATGATGTTGGTCCCAATCGTGTTTTTTAATCTTTACAAAGTGAAGTCTAGACATGCAGCTGCTGACTGGATAGGGTGGGGCAGGGACTTGATTTGCTTTTCCTGTCACTGTCACAAAAACAGTAATGACAAAATGCAGGTCTGTGCATGATTTATCTGTTAATGAGTGCTAACACAAAAATACAAACATAAAAAAAAAAACCATAAAGGAAAACCCCTTCTCTATATTCTCCATATTCCGAAGGGAAATTCCACACATTCAGACTCGAGGCAGGTCTGTTTTTGTTGAAATGAAACTGTGGAAATGGACTGTTATTGTCAGTGTGGTTATTTCTGCTTTCAGTTCATTTTTTCTCTACCTGCCGACCTTTTAAGCTGATGCCTTTGTTTAATTTAAGTATCTTTGTGCAAGGTCTAAGAAGCTTACATACAACACAGTGACCTCTAACCTTAGCAGCGATGTAATCCATCAGGAATTCACACAGACAGCTGGATTTGAGACGGCACAAGGACCTCAGTGTGGCTTGTTTTGCTGTCTGTGGCAGTGTTTATGATTCTCCTCTTCTCTGTCTGTGCCCTCTTCCTTTTCTTTTCTGTGTATCCTTTTGTTCGCTGTGCACATGTCAGCGTGTCTTTCCCATGACCTTGATGCTGTGTCTCGTCCAGAGTCACTGAATAGCTCTTCTCTGTTAGCGGAACAGAGACGCTACAGAGGTCTGCAGCAAAACCGTTCTGCTTGTCAGACATGCAGCTATAGATTATGTGACGCTCTCTACCACAGACTGTATTCCTGCTGCACTCTGGCGTGGTGGTGAAGTTGTCAGAGCACGGAAGGTTAGAAAGAGGCTGTCATTTCTTCTTATCTGTAATGTGTAAAGAGGTTTTACAATGCAGCAGAGGTGAAACAAAGTCCTTGGGATTTATGATGCTCGCCGTTCTCCTGTGCTTTGGGATGAATGGTTAAAGTTAGAACAAGTGTTACTAGCAGGAGTAGGCAGGCTTTTACATTCTAATGCAAAATATCGCTTTTCACAAGAGGAGGAGATGGAAGATGTAACAGCTAAATACGGCTGGCACTCTTTGCTAGTGCCTGTACTTGTTATGTTTGAACACACGAATGGAAGCAGGTTCAAAGCGGCATCTCAGCAGCTTTAGTGCGAGGTGACTTGCTGTGATTGAGAGGTGATAGGTTCAACAGGTGATCATTATGAAATATATCCACTAAATCCAAAGGTCACGCCGTGTGACAGGTCTTGATATTGCAGTGTGGGTACTCCTTATTTTTATTGAAAGTAATTGTTATCCAATCTCTATTGACCATATCTTTGTCAAGTTAGTTGACATGGCCAAGATATTTTTCCCTCTGAAAAGAAGCAGAACAGATTGAAATGCAGTAATGATGTCTGACTCATGGGCTTCATCTCTTCACGTCCTGTTTGAGGCCCCTGTAAAGAGGGTCCAGACAATTGTGCATTTTATGCTCATCTGCAAGATCCAGGGCCAGCAGCGCTGAGTCACAGAGAGCCCCAACAAACCCCCCGCTGGTTCATTTCCGTAGGCTTCTTTATCTCACCCTCTCTCCCTTTCCAAATCCTTTAGAACAGGTGAAATGAGAGGTGGATTTTCATGGAACCTGATCTGCGCAACTCCACCCACTTTTGCTCACTGTGAAACCCAAACAAGAAAGGAAAAAAAAGCAAAGCAGGGCAGTTCTTTTTTGAGAACGAGCCTTTGTGCTTGCTCCCTTCAGTTCCCTCTGACTACAAAACACACCTCTGTCCCCTCTCAATTACAGGGGACAGAGAAAAGCGAGGGAACACTAAGCTTCCTGTGCAGCACACACGAAACCTGTAAAGTTTTGTGCGCGCAACTCCACCTCATTTTGTTTTCTTTAAGTTGATTCTGACGGCCCTTTGTACCTATAATACAAAATCTGAACAATTAAGCATCTTTGACTGAAATTAAAGCAGCGAGGAACTCGAATAGTAGAGCAAAATTTTGAGAGTTGTGGTATTATTGAACTCTGGGAACACTATAAAGTCCTTTTAATAGTTCCTCATGTGCCATTACGTTTGCTTTCAGGAATGAGCGTGCTCGGTGGATCAGTGCTCTGAACAATAATGACAACAATAAGAAGACTCAGGACCGAACCAGTGAGTTTCCACAACATGCATATTTTACATTGACACTCTCTCCTGACTTCTCTATTTAGCCTGTTGCACCACCTTGTGGTTATGAGTTGAAACAGCTTTCTTATGCTGAGTTGGATAAAATTAGAGTGACAGTTTGACTTCTCTAAAATGATTTGCACGTGTTCTTCCAGATCTCATGCAGGTGGAGGTGATCAGAACTTACACCGCCAGGCAGCCGGACGAGTTGTCTCTGCAGGTGGCTGATGTGGTGCTTGTCTGGCAAACAGTAGAAGATGGTATGTCAGTTTCCTCTGCCTCCCTCATTCCTGTCTTATATCTTCACACAGCCTCGCTCAGACTCTTTAATATTCCTCTCAGCTTCCTGTTTCATCTGTTTCCTTTCATCATTAACTTTTACATACTCTCCATCTCTCTTTCAAAGTATGCATTTACTTTTTCCGCATAATGGATCTGTTACCCTGTTTGAAGATGTGGTTTTACTTCTGTGCAAACACATGGAAGCCTTTTTCACATTAAATAACAGACAGAACCAAAAAAGAAGAGCCAGTAAAAGCATAAATACCAAACAACACATTCTTCTGTTTTCATTTAAACCCAGTTTCTCTTCTTAGGCTGGTACGAAGGCGAGCGGCTGCGTGACGGAGAGAGGGGCTGGTTCCTAAGCGAGTGTGCTGAACCAATTACATGCCAGGCCACCATTGAACGCAACATGCAGAGAATGGACCGCCTGCAGGGGCTCGAGACTAATGTGTGACGGGACAATGAGCAGACTGCTTAACCTACGTAGGGCTTTTCCCTTGCCATTAGTGAACCCTCAACACACCGCCTTTTTAAGCACTGAACTCAGACAAATGAGTTCAATAACTATACCACTGACCTGTCTCCAGGGGCCAAGTGGACATCTATGAGAGCCTTGCGGCTGCTAGGCTGTCACCGTGGGATAAAGAAGGAGCCATAATCCTCAATAAATATCAGCCACGCTGTCTAAGTTACAAAGAAAAGACTGAAAACAAACAGAGTGGAAGACGGATTTTCCTAATAACTGATTTGTCTCTGTGCAGGTGGGATGGTTTGACAGTTGGATCTGTCACACTGATTAATTCCCTAGCCTGGTTAGTAAAACTTCACACCCACAGCCAAATCCACTGCTTTTTTAGCACCCTGCCACGCAACAATAGCTGGTATGAAATTTGTAAATGTTTTTTTTTTTTTTTTTTTGGTTTATTTACAAAGAATACGCTTTATAATGTGCAATTTAAAAAGAGAGTACAGTAATACTGTAAGAGGTGAAACAGGCTAAATGGTGTGAAGTTGACACAGCCTGGTGTGCGCTCCGAGGCTTCTCGGGCCATGTGATTAGAAGCTTTGCCAGCATCTATGAAGATGTTGATTGTGAAAGTGATAATAAGGAAGGAGGGTGTGATTGGCAGCTTATGGAAAGTGTGTGGGCTAATGTGGAAACTCCTGTGAGTGTTTAATCAGCCTCTGATGACATGTGAAACTATGACAATATTTGCAGCAGAATACAAAGTGGTGTACGTTGAGCTGCAAAAGAGAGACGGGCTATTTGTCTGAAGCTTAAGGAACTTTGAGTAAATAGCAGAATCCATTTTTTTTTCTTTCTGGATTATATTGAAAACAAAGTAATCTGTATATAATCTCCTGTCATCTATGGGTTAAGTGCGTAACAGAAGGTAGTCCGTCTACCCTGTTGTCTCCTGTTAATGCCACCATTGTAAATCAGATGATTCATTCATGTCACAAATATTAGACTCTCCATTCACTCGATGGTTTTGATTGTTTGAAATAGTTTACACACACAAATACACAAAATTGGTCCCAGACAGAGGTATATACAGCAGTCAGCTACAACTGTGGCATTCATGTGTGTGTTGCTTTAACACATACCACATAAACTGCCCAAAGAGTAGTTAAGTATGTGGTATTACACAATATTAGACAGGTGGCTTTAATGGTGTGGACTGGCACCATTATTGGGTGTGTACCCTCCCACCCCTTCATATTCATTATGTTATAGAAGGATGATAAAATTAATTTTGTATGCTGATGGCAAGATCGGAAGATAGAGAACAGCCCTGCTCTTAATGCGATTGCCCAGCATGAGTCATCTTTTTAGTGTTGCTCAGCTAAAGAAAATAAATGACTTGGTCAAAGGATGAAGATAACACCATCTATCACGCAACCTGCCCTGGATTTGGTCCAAATGACAACCATAACTGTTGAGCCACACAAACCCAGCTATGGCAGTGCTGCCATGAGGAAGGTCACAAGTATCCAGACATACAAAGAGAACAGCTTTGCATTTACTCTCAGGGAACGTTAAGCATGAGCCGATCATGTTTAAGTCATTTCCTCTCTTGTATCTATTGTAAATTACTTTTGTACATGTAAATATGTAAAACGGCCTAAAATATGACATGTATGTTTTCATAAATACAGATTATATTGAAGCAACTTGCTTATTCAGCCTTATATATTTTTAACCGGCCACTCCTAATAAAAGCTGAATTGCCCATCATTTAGTCTGATCAATGACTTTTTTAAAAAAAAATCACTGCAGCAGAGACTAACTCTAGGAATAAAACTTGGGACAATAAATTAGACACATTCTTTCTGGACATTTAATGAAGAATAATCAGATAAATCCTCTGGCCAGCTGCACTTTTATTAGATTTGAGCTATTAAATCAAGGGTGTGAACTATCATATTACCCAGGTGATCTCAAAGCTCAGAACAAATTATGTTCTATCATCATAAAGCCAGCAATATTTCAGGGTACTGTTATCACTGAGTTGCGATTTTCCAAATCTCAGGACAGCGTGTGATGATACCTTTATTGCACAAGCCACTGGCAACAGGTGAAAATAAAGTGTGAACTTTTCAAACAAGGAACTTATTAACAGAGAGAATTCAAAGAAAGAAGCAGAACCTCTTAAGGTGTAAGAGGGGGAAAACATTTATGGGAATCAAATGTAGGCCTTTTTTAAAAAAAATATATATATATATATATATATATATATATATATATATATATATTCATAGAGAATC